>JAWLRI010000991.1:348822-422433 GCA_034781795.1 Crypturellus tataupa | reverse complement strand
GAGGGGCAGCCCCAGCCGAGCGCAGGCGTCCGGCGGCCACGAGTCAGCCCTGGAAACGCCGCCCGAGCGCACAGGACGCCCTAGATTAAAAGCAAGGCTGCCCCTCAGCCCCCCGACCGCTTTCCCGGGTCGTTATGTGCCGTCTTTTCTTGGCGGGAGGGGGGCACGAGCTGCCTGGTTTGAGGCCCTGTTCCCGCCAGGCAGCGGAAGGCTGCCGATTCCTCCCGATTTGCCTCGATTCTGCCGCTTCCCCAAATGCCAGGAGACATGAAATGCGATTGCGGGTGAATAACGGGCCCCCCTCGGCCTGCCGGCCTCGTGCCGGGCGGGACGGGAGGGCAGAGCGGGGGACACGGGAAGTTGGCCCATAAATGATCCACAGCAGGAGCCGTGAGCGAGGTGCCCTCGGGAGACATCTCTAATTGAAGGGCCCTGGATAACTGGAGGGTTGCATTTTCTGGGGTCATTGGTCTTGAAAAAGAAACTGCAGTTGCAGTAAATGCCTCTAAGGAATGGTGGTGACCTACTGCTAACAAAAGCGCGCTGAGTAATTAATGTTATGTTTGTTTGTTTGTTTTCAGTGCTTATGTCAGTTTTCATTGTGTATTTTCATTCTCTCTCCCCCTCCTTCACTACAGACAAGATGATACAGAGTGTTTTACATACCATCTTTCAGTGAGGAGCAATTTCAATGAAGCCGCTTCGATGATGTCTTCTTCTGAATTACAGCTTTTGCACCAGGCTACGTGCACTTTCACAGCCTGGTTGGCTGCAGAAAGCTGTGCCAATGCCGCGTATCTGCGCAGAAACAACATCTCGTAGCTGATGTCAGATACCCTGTCACTTTTCAAAAGCCTAGCTCTCCCCTAGCTTGCGTTTTGCATGGCTGTGCTCTTGTGTGAAGTGAAAAGCATTCTCAGTAGCATTTTACACCTACTTTTCGTAGCGACGTGTGGCTGCATAATAGCGCTCCACTGGAGAATTTGACTCATAAACTTACGTTTCCCTTTCCAAGTAATGATTATATAAAGTCTTGCTCACAAGTGCCGTTTAGGTTCTGGTTTCTCAGACGTACATAGCATTAAGCACATCAAAAGTCCTAGGAGCGTATAAGGGGATTTGTGTTTAAAAGCTGCCAAGGCAGAGTCTTCTTGTTGCCTTGCTTGTCCTAGAGACACAAAAATAATTTTCTTTTGGGAGAAGAGATAAAAATACTACATTCAGAAGGACTGAGAGATAAAAATAAAAGGCGTGCAGCATTTGTAGTGCTTTAGTTAGCACTTTGCATGCCCGTTATACCACTGCACGCGCTTACTCTGTTATTTACTGCACACTGCAGGAGATACACACAAAGTGTGTCAAAGCTGGTCAAAGAGAAAACAAAAAAGTATACAAATCTCTGCCCATAGCACCCATTTCTGAAAAGTACAATAATTACCATTTGTCTCACTGGCCAGTATTTTAAATTGGGTGTTACAATATGACTTAAAGTAAGCGTAAAAGGGAAAGTTGTCCCTTTTAGATCTTAAAATTCTTTGTAGTCGCTGATCAAATTTTCCAGTGACCTTGGCGTGAACAAGATCACTCTTGAGCAGAATGGAAATAGCACAAGAGTGAGAGAAGCTAGAGGCAGGTAGGGGTTACACATATAGGCTTTTCGAAAAAATACAGCTATGCACCTATATGTAGCTTATGTTATATTTTAGTACATTGGCTTCCTAATTCACTTCCCAACTGCTTGTGTTGCAGGAACAACAATACAGTGTGATACTGTTTTCATTGCAATTAATTATATTCACACCTCAATTTTTGCATTTGTAACTGTTTCTAGACCATTTTTCTTGAAATGCACTCAAACATATATTCCAGACAAATACATTTTTTTTAAGGGAAGTCATATATAGTGTCTCAAAATAATGAGCCATTTGTCAAACAACAGCAACAAAACAAGATGAGAGTAAATGTGAAGTCATTCTGTCGAGGAGTTATCCCATGCTTCAAGGCTACTTTACTCTGAGTGCTGCAACATCCTCAAAAAAAGGCTAACTCAGTACATTTAAGAACTAGCCTTGGCTTAGACCTCTGGACAGATTTTCCGGCTACATATATTACCTTTGCTAATGTCTTAATTAGGCAGGTTCCTCACAGCTCCATGACTTCATCCCTTTAGAGAGAACTGTCTGGTTGAGCTTCTGGCACTTGACCTACTTTACAGTATTTTCTTTATGGATGACACAAATATTCAGATATTTCAAGAATATCTGAATTATGAATATCCATTTCAATCATATCTCATACGTATATTTAAAAGATTTAAAGTAGAACGCAATATTGTACAACATGACCCAACATCCCTCTCCAAGATCTCGTTTGCATATCAATCGTTTAACTTCAATAGTCTTAATAGTGCCACTTGTTGGAGAGCTTTGTGTATTGCAGGATGTGTCAATCATATTTATAAAACAAATGTCTTTTTTTCCCAGTCATGGATAATTCCTTTCCTAGCGTTGCAAGAGGAGATCGAAGTACCACACAGAACAACTTCTGTTGCAGTCGCTGCTTCAACCACTCTGACTTGAGGACACTGTGAATTGGTGCTTGCTAGTGGATTTAAAACCCCGCACAACTCCAGCTTTGTGTTGGTAATGGAAGGAGAAATAAGAACAAACCTTGCAGGTTCTTTTCATTGAATAAAATGTCATTTCCTTCCACAATGTAGTTTTCACAGCAGCCCTGGGCTGGAAAAGATCAACTTTCGTGGATAAAGCTGGATCCTGTGCACCCATCTGAGTCATTATTGGTAATTATGCACATATTCTCCTGGGTTGCGCAGGTAGAATTCCTGAAATTGCATCATTTTCTTTGCAGTGATTAAGAAGTTGATTACTGATTATGCTGCTCACACCATATGTCTTTTCACAACCGGATTCCAGCACACCCCAGGTACATTGCATTTCCGTGAATACCGTCGGGAATGGGTAACACACACTGAGTCACAGTGGCAGCTCGGAAGGAGACATTGTCATGGAGCAAGATATCAAAGATCCACAGGGTAATGTCTCCCACAGGGTGGCCTGACGTAACATCGCAAGCTCCACAGAGGAATGTTTGCCATGCACAGGGGGATCACATCTCCAACACGGTGTTTGCCAGAGCTGCTGAGATATAATAATTGAAATGTACTGAAGTATTAACAAACCACTGTTGCCAGGACTAAAGTTATAGCATCAGGAAGCATGGCTGGAAAAAAAAATTAAAAAAGGCAGGCAGTGACCTTTTAAAAAGTGAATGTGGATAACCTAATACAAAGGAACCTTTGAGGAGCTGTTGACTTAGCATGTTCACAAAACTGAGGGGCAAGAATCATTAAGGTTTATATATGATGTCCAAATCACTTTGTACGGTCTCTTCACCAAACATTAGGGCCTCTTTGGCATTTTACAATAAAATAAAAATAATAAAATAAAATCAAAATAAAATAAGCTGTAAACAGTTCAGAATTCCTCTGTCACTGCTGCCACACTTTGGTTTGATGTACAGTAATTTGGGGAAAGTAATTGCAAGACCCATGTTAGGCACACACAATGAACAGCCTAAAATCATTTTTTCACTGGTTTTGCAGGAGATCAGAGTGAGCCCTAGAGCAGATACAGTCCCAACAGCCCTCTGCCATCTTGCAGAAATGCCCTGTAGGCAGCCTGAGTGCAGCCTGCAGTCAGTCATGCAGGTAGCCAGTAAAGTGAAGGCTTTATACTACCCTACTCTTTAAAGCAGTGACTTCTTTTAAGATTTTAATTAGGTCTACCATTGCTTTCATTTTTTACTATGTTCATTATTATTTATGATTAATAGTTAATATTTCAACGTTTATGTTTAGAAATTTTAATGCAGAAAATAAGACTGTTGCGTTTTAATTTTCCTAAGGTGAAATCTGGCTAATTCTTCGATTCCTTGGGTCTGGATGATCACTGAATCCACTGCCCAAATCAGGACCATCCAAAAGAACATATTTAAACCTCTGTTCATCTGCCCCTTGTGCTGAGAATGAGCGCAGACAAATCAGCTCCGAAAGTCACTTTAGGAGGACTGTGCACCAAGATCAACCCTTTTTTTCTGAACTTGCTCTGAACTGTTGGGAAAACATTGTTTCTACAACCTCCTTTCTTTATAGTTATTCAGGAAAGGAAAGTGATAGTGTCTCCAGCAAACCCCAAGAGCACAAACAAGGCATCTGCCTTGGCAAGTGCGTCATTTGGCAAAAGAGGGAATGCCAAGAGGGCTGGGAAAAAAGAGCCTCTTGGAAAAGGAAAACTTCTAGGATTTGAGGACAAAGAGGTACATGCAAAGATGAGCTGAGAAGTGATGGGAGGATGTTTGTGCTCTAGACACTAAATTTCAGGAAGGAGACTTTTTTGGTTCCGTGTCATATTCAACAGAACAGAAATATTTCTGAACTACAATGAGTCCAAATTCTGACACGTCAAAAAGCACAATTAGTCTGGAAAGATTTAATCCTAAATACTGATTTGGGGAAGGAAAAAAGATGAATAAGAAAAAAATCTTATTCTCCATTAAGAAATTACTATTTTAAGGAGTCTTTTGCTCTACATAGTCTTTATCATCAATGAGGGTTTGTGCACATACGCTAGCGGCTGACTAGACCCGAATCCATTAATTAGAGTAAAAGCCTTGAGGTAATTATTACTCACAAACACAAACACTGGATTGGTAACAGCTCTGAATTTCTAGCACATGTAATTCTGCTTCCATTGGGTAACTCTAACAGAGGCTTCATGTAAATAAGTTTATTGCCTTGCAGGCTGAATCGCGTAGCCACGACACGGCTGCGCTGCTCGCGTTGTAAGGAGTCACGAGAAGTTTCTTCAGAGCTGTAAGTGCTGGTGAAAGCTCTGAGTAGATGCCCAGCTGCCACTGGCGCCTTTAATGATCCCTTTGCTTGGTCCTTGGTGGCACCGAGCGCCGTGACAGCTGTGTCCCTCCTCTGCCCGCAAAGGAGAACGTGCTCTGTGCTGAGCGTATCGCTGCTTCGGCGTGACGAGGGGTTTCTGTTGCGCGCTGGTGATGAGTCATGCAGGAGGGAGCAGATGGCAGAAAATGTGAAGCCATGAAGATATTAAAATACTAGTGGGATTGAGACTGCAGTCATGGGGATGGGAGCAAGTAGAGGCGCGGGGACAGGGGAGGGCAGGAGGGAGCAGAGTGAAAAGCCCTGGCTCTGGCAGAAGCTTTTAGAGGAGAGCGGGATGCGAGTGCGCAGGGTAGACGCGTCAGCAACGTACGGCCATGGCCCTCCAGAAAAAGAAGGGGAACGCACACGGGGGAATATGGATTTGAGGAGACAAAGGGAGCTTAATAGTCATCTGTAGCTTAATAACTACAGTGGTAGGTAGTAGTAGGGAGTAGTTTCTGGCTGAATGAAAGCCGCACAGGACACGCCGGAGGTCAGGGCAGACGATGGAGCGCGTGGACACGCCAGCGAAGGCAGCAAGCGGGCACGTCATGGCCGTGTTGACTGCCTCGGGTAGCTTTTTTTATTAGACAAACTGTCTTGGAATCATTTTTCCTAACTGCAGTGCAATTCTAAAGTGGTTTTACAGTACTTCAGTACTACACCAAAACCTTTGGTATCTGCTGGGGCTATTTATTTGGATTTTTTGCTTTACAGTAACTGAGTAACTTCGGTTCTCAATGAATCAATGGGTTTCATTCCTGTTGTGAAAGACTATTTGATTCGTTTACAGAAGTGATGATTATTGATCATTTTTGTCTTTTTTCAGAAAGGCTGGACAGCAGATGTTCTTGTGATTTAAGCATATGCCTGGGACAAAAAATATATGTGTGAAGACTGCTTTTTCATGCATAGAGATTTATAAACTATTTTGATACCTTTCCCAATTAACTGTTTCTGTTATGATACAGTTTCTGAAGTGCCAGTATTTAAGACAGAGGTCAACCCTCTGTCACTATTTTATCTTAGAGAGGAAACCAAAATGCCTTGGCCTGCAGTTTGCATGTGATTTTTTTGTAGCGGTGGCAAATAATTGGGACCTTGATTACTAGAGCAATTTAAACTGCTTTTTGCTATGTTAACTTGAAGTTGTCAGCTCTAAGGGTCTGCTGGACCTGAGGAGTAGAAAAGGGGTTCTGTAGAAACTGGAGATTGAAAAGACCCACTAGTTCACCAAATGAATTAATTGCTCATGCAAGTCAGAAAGTCCTTGCACAGTGATATCCTTCTTACATTTATCAGGTTAAAAAAAAAAAAAAAAAAAAGAGAGAGAGAGAGAGAAAAATAATATGTTGGGATGTTTCTGGGGAGAATGTTTTGACACAGTGCAGTCCATTAGGATGTCTGCATTTTGACCTGGTTTGCTGTCTAGGAAATTTTCCTATCTGCTTTTCAGTGTCAGTTGCAGAAGGACTAAAACATTGAGGCTTCATGTAGAACAAAGGTGATTTATTATATATTTCTCTTTCGCACACTGAAGCTGTTGGATCAAAAGAGAAATGTTATTCCCCAACTGTTAGAAGTTCTAATGTTCTTTGAAGAACTGTCAGTTTAGTCTAACTTTTAAAGTTATGAAAACATATGAAATATAAAACTGATAATATTTTTTTAATTAAGAAAAATCCAAGAAAACATTTTTAAACAAATAGCCAGGAGGTTGCAATGCCTGAAATCCATGTAATCAAATGAGTAAAAGTTTGAAGGCAGTCTGTAGGAAAATGACAATTGGTGATATTTGCTGATTACCCCAAGAGAAAAAAAGTAAACAAAGATGCAAATAATGACAATTAGGTTCCATGCAAAGGAATTTCAGTCTTCCAGTAGTTGAACTTAGTTTTAATTAGAAATGCAGGGCCTTATTTTGTTTATAGACTTTCAAGGGTAAGCCGATAAGGGTCCTCAAAGGAATAGACTTGCTAGCTGCAATTTCTGTATGGAGCAGCCTACTTTTGTCTTTAGCTTATGAAATTTGGTCTAGTTTGTCATGACTACTTTCTTTGTTAAAAGGTAAAATGCACATTGGGCAAATGTGCTTTGGCAATTTGCATAAAAAGTGATGACAAAGAGCAATTAGTACTTCATTATTATGCAGTGAAATGCTACTTTGCTCCTAAGTGACTGTATTTTTTTTTTTCTTTCTATGTGTAAATCTGTTGCGGCATTGTTCTAAAAATAATACTTAAGAGCCCTCTGCACTCTTTATAAATCAAGGTCTTTGACACTAGATTTGATTCACCGTGGAGAGATTTTTCTCACACGCTCTTAACACTACAAGTATCCCCCAAAATATTCATCACAATAATAAGCATCAGAATTCTGTTAGATAAAGCAAGATAGAAGAATTTAACATTTTGTCAAATTAGATCTCTATCCTTTTTTATCTGGAGATCAGTATTCAAAGTACACTCAGATCACACACAAATAGAAACATATTCCTACCACACACAGCTAGTCTGCGCAGAACAAAGAGTCGAGATACCGTTTTCTATGAAGGCTTGATTCTGAGTACAGATTTCATTACTGGCGCACCATAGGATAATGAAATTCCTTTAGGGCAGAGATGAAGTACATCAAAGAGGCAGTGTGGAGAGGCAGATTTTGTTAGTGCATGCTCTGTCACCTGCATTACTGGTCCTTGCCTGCCTTTAATTTGTAAGGAAATGCTAGTAATTCAAAACCTTTTATAGGACAAACAGATATATGTATGTGTATGTGTGTGTGTGTGTATATATATATATATATATACACAGAGATAGACAAATACATATTTCTCAAAATACAAAACCTTCTGGAAGTTGTACGATTTCTTAGCAGCTGAAATAGAATACAAAAAATAATTCATTTCTTACTTGGAAAAATTACCTATACAGATCTTAAAAGCATATCTCTATCTAGTTAAAATAAATGCTGTCTGTGCCATGTAGATAATTCACGCTTCATGCAACTTGGTCTGTTTATTTGTGTAGCAATTGGGAGTAAGTTTAGTGCCTATGGAAATGAGAAACTAATGCTCTGGAAGAGCAAGAGCTGCTGAAGACAAGGATCACGGGAGCTTTCCC
This sequence comes from Crypturellus tataupa, assembly GCA_034781795.1. Taxonomy (NCBI): domain Eukaryota; kingdom Metazoa; phylum Chordata; class Aves; order Tinamiformes; family Tinamidae; genus Crypturellus; species Crypturellus tataupa. The sequence continues at coordinate 414,345 of JAWLRI010000991.1, read as the reverse complement.
ACACAGCTTGGCCTACATGGGAATGAAAGGCAGTCCCAAAGAAACACATCGTGGTCTTAGCTAGTCCAAAATCCTGCCTCTGGTGGTGTCCACCAAGAGATGCTTCCAAGCAAATGAAAACCACAGCGAGCACCTAGCTAGCTATGCGAGGAGGAAAGAAGGTTCGTCCTGACTCACAAGAGAGCAGTTTATGCCCTCAAGCATGAGGTTTGATTTCCCTTGTATCCGTTTGCTTAACTCGCACAGTTGCAAATACTATTTATGCTTAAAAGAGTCTCTAATCCGCTCTTGGATCCTAATCAACAATCTGCCTCAATAACCTGAGTTACCAGGAAGTTCTTCAGGCTGAATATACACGCTGCGTGGAAGCGTTTTGCTTTGTTAGATTAGGGGAAGTTTTCCAGCTTTGGCCTAACGCTCACTGCCCCAAGGATCAGACCTAATAGTCTAGATGAAAAATTCCCCAAGCTACCACTCCCTTCCCCTTGAGACCTCCGTAACTGGATCAGTTAATTCTTCCCTATCCCCCACTTGCAAAATGATTGTTTTGGGGCCCATTTCTTTCACTGAGGCAGGGAAGAGGCCTGGGGTAGGTCCTTCTGTAGAGAGGGGTCTGCCTGAGGCCGAGGATCCTGCCTGGCTCTGCGGTCTCCCGTGTTGCAGAAGGGAGGGCAGCGGCCCGAGGAGGAACAAGGCAGAGAAGGAGCTTGGGGAAGGCAGCAGTGATGGGACATAAGTGCTTAAGCGTGAAGATGCAACCCTGAACACCTGGGTAGAGATGTGCCACCTAAGCAGAGCGGTGCCCAAGCCCTCTAGGGCTGAGATGTTTTCCTCTCGGCGTTTGGCTCTTGCTGCCCGAGGTTGTCAGCTCTGCTCACGCGCGGCCAAGTGTCGGTTGTGACAGTGCTAAGCAGGCTGGTGCCTCAGGGGGTGCTTCCAAGACAGCTCCAAACAGCTAGGTAGCACTGCAGCAGCCCGTCCCTGCCTCTGGCTTTGTTTGCTGCTTCTCCCTCCTTCTTCCCTCTTGTACTGGCACTCAAGCTTGTCTGACCCTGAAGTAAGCTGGTTCAGGAGCTAAAGTGGCTACACGTTTCCTTGTAGGATTAGTTTTCTGCCAGCTTAACTTCCTGAACCAGATGACCAGGAGATCAGGCGGACTGGCTGGGGACAAGGCAGAGCAGTGGGGACCTGCAGCCTCCCTCAGCCTGAGATCCTGTTGCGATGTGCTCTAACATGAGAAATAAGGAAGGTCATACAAATATTTTACAGGATCTGGCCTATTTCCCCTCATCCTTTTGCCATAAAGTCTCTATTTCCATTATCTGTCCCAGAGTTTTTTCAGTTACAGCTATGGCTATATCAACAACTTTAAAAAAAAGCCCAAATTGGCTGTTTCTCTGCACTGATCTCTAAATGGGGAATGCAGCCTGCCAAATGCAAAGGTCTGAAACTGAATGCGATGTGTCAGTCTGTTTATAAAGGCTGGCTTATGCTATTTTATTTGCTTAAGTGACATTATCTGCATCTTGGGAGAGGTGGGAGGGATGTCTTTAGTGAGCTATATTGAATTTTCCTGAAACAACCAAGTGAAGAGAATGCCATTTCACATGAAGAAACTGTTATTTCACCTACACGTGTTAAGCTGTATTCTTCAGACTATATTTTACAAGCCCGGGGTGTATATGTGTGATCCACTGAAATCACTCACAGCCTTCCATAATTTATGCTGCCTTTCAGTCTTTGCGGTGTGCATAAACTTCAGCAACACCTTGTCACTCCTCTCTAAATCATGGTGAAAAATCATCCCAAGAACAGCAGGGGGCCCGGGGCACTCAGCTTTTCACCTGCTCGCCTTTTGAGAGCCCAGACTCCCAGGTGGCAGAATGACTCAGCAAGGTTATGCCTTCGGAAATAACATCCACGGGAAGAAATTAAGACGGATGATGTGCTAGCGCAAACCTCGGCATCGCTGTTCAACCTAGTAGCAGCATCCTGGGGTGTCAGGGAGAGCCCAGCCTTGCTGAAGGCAAATGTTCCTGCTTGTGTTCACGCAGCCTCTTCATAAAACCTTACTGGGAGCAAACAGATTAATGAGAATGTGAAGAGAGGAGAGTTAACATTCAAGTCACCAGGGATTTAGCATTTACCATTGTCACACAGGCCTCTACTGAGGTAATTTGTATACCATTGCTTAATCAATACCATGCAGCATATTACTCCAAGCACTGTTTTTGGCAGACATCAATCTGCTGTCAGGAGTTTTGTCAAGAACTTTTCGAAAACCCAGTGGCACTTACTGCTTCCTTAGCTTGGTGGGACTTTTTGCAGATTTGAGGGGAAAGGCTGCAGCATAGCTGCAGAACTGTCCTGGCCTGATTCTGCAGGCCAAAATTAACTTTGTCCTTGGCTGCACTCAGTAAGCATCCTCAGCCCTGGGGTCTGCATTACCTACATTCATTTCTGACTCATATATTGGAACAGGAAAGTTCTTTAGTCTGGGAAACACCTTTGTTTTTTAAACTTGTATTTGTGAGCTCTGGTTGGTAGCTCGGCTCTGCAGTTTAGCTCCTCCTGAACACCCCTGGGTTCATTATCTTCGTGAACTTGGTTTTCTCAACTTGTTCCAGAACCTCTTCTACAAAAATGTTTATCTTTATATTATCACACTCATAATTTCCATAAATTTCCAAATCCCCCACTACAGCGAAGACAAATGCAAATACTTAATTCAGTTCTTGAAAATGTCTTAATCCTTGTTAATTGCCTCCTTCATTCCTTAGTGACCTGGAGGGCCTACCGAGACACACATGCAGCTTTATTTATGTTTAGTCTATTTGAATAATTATGTATTGTTTATCTTAATATCTTTGGCTATTTGCTTTCTCTCCTCCTTCTGAATTACTATCTATTTACAGTTTACTTATGACTTGTGCTGAGCTGGTTTGGGCAGAATTTCTAACGTTGTCTGTGTGAAAGCTCCTCTGCTGTTGTCCTGGGGGCAACGTCTCTGAAGTTCGCAGCACCACACTGTTCTTCCGGTACAGAAACTCCTACCTTGAAAGAGCCTTGAAGGCTTTTGAATTTCTTGCAAAGGTTTGACTTGCCTTGCTCCAATGTAATAATATACATTCCAATTCAGTATTTTTTTTTTTTAAGAAATATTATTATTAGCAATGATATTAGGCAAAGCCAAGAGAACACCTTAGATATAATGCTGTCAGATAGTTTTCTGGTGTCAAAAAGTGTTCATAAACTATTTTAACCTTTGCACATGATCTCTGCCATGCTTTGCACCAAGCTGATCCATTTATTTATTTATTTATTTATTTATTTATTCCTTTATTTATTAAGGACAGACAGTAGGGATTTTTGGAAGGGAAACTGGGAAGTGAGGGAGAAGGAGAGAGAGGGTCCCTGATGAAGACCCTGGAGAAAATGACTACCTCATCCAAGAGACTGCAGCAGAAATAAGCGTCTGTATCCAGCAGCCTCTGAGGGCTGCCAGATTTGGTGATTTGTAACTTGCCCTCTTGTAGCTTGTGATTCGTACAAATGATGATCAGGACAAGACCACAAACTTAATTTATATATTTGACGTGAACTCAAATTGAGCCAAACCCTTAAAGATACAAGGCTAGTTCACTAACTTACCCAACCTCTAATTCCAAGCAATTTTCATTTCAACTTGTCACTGAAAATGTCATGAGAGAAAAACCTTTTGACTCAGTTATCTTTGCGTTCTTCTTATTGCTTTGGTACAAAATGGATTAATTAAAAATGAGAGAAAAATAATCACTTCTTTTCTCTCATCTTAAGAACCACATGTGCTGTGTGAAATAAAGAGAAAAGTAAGTGCTGTAAGCACTGGATTATTTTATGTACTTCATGGGAAAAAAAAATGGCCAGCTCATTTCAAAGCAAACTATGCCTACAGTAGTTTAAAGGGAAGTAGGAGGAAAGAATAATAATTATATCTGAATTAGCTTAAGGCTAAATTCTGTAAATGAACATGGGCGTGACTGGGCAGAATGTTGTCTCAATGTTAACCTGAAGGAAAAATGAACCTATCAAAAGCAGATTTAATTGCAAAAAGTATTATGCATGTTATTGTGCATCCACGCAAGGATATTTAATTTTTTCTTAGTTGAGTGATGCAAACTAGCCTGCTCCTTATTAACCTTTATAGGAGCATATTCATATGAAAAAATGATGACAATTTAATTTCACTTTTCCCTTTTGAAGCTCCAAAATGGCCAGTGTTAATATTAGCAGAAGAAAGCAAAATAATTAATGATTTGGGTATTTATGGGCTTTACTCTAGGGTAAAGCTAGAGTATGATTACATCAGGGATTTCCACTACTAGTCTGGTCCATCTGGTGGAAATCTTGTGGATTTACCTCCCTACTCAGTGCTTGGCGCTGATTGTTTTTCCCAGGCTGTAGGAAAGGGATTCATCGCGTGAAATGGGCTCCTCGTGGGACAGATTCAGTCCTGACCCTCTCCTTGATCAGAGGCAGCGCAGAGTTTCCCCCACCATGCAGACTTTGCTTGCACAGTTCTGATCTTTGGCTATAAGTTGCATAGCACACGATTTTCTCCCGAAGGAGAAGTAAGCTGGGCTAGCTCAGAGCGTCACAGCAGCAGAGCTCTTTACCTCCACAAATCAACCATGCAGCAAAGAAAGCGGGATCCTGCGAAGGCAGGTAATTAACCTGCCCTCCTGATGGTCCTTAGAGAAGTCTTCCTCTACTAATTGATTAAATAGGGAATTCATGCACTGAATTTCAAGACTGGTTGCCTTCCCTCTGAGTGGAGCCACAAAGGCAGTGCACATTTCTAAGTTAGCCACATTAGATCAGTTCCCTTGTTCTCACCTCAAAAATGGAGTATTGGAGCTGGGAATGTGAGACTGGAATAGTGTTCTCCATTTTGCTGTTGGGTAACCTTGAGCTAGTTATATTTTTCTAGGAAACAGTTATGGAAGTATACATGTTATCTCACTGCTCCATGTTTGCTAACAATCCCTCTGCTTCGTGTTATTCCAACAGGAAAACTGGCTGATGGGAACATGTACCTGCACTTCAGTTGCTCTCATACCCTCATACCTTGGAATAAACGTAAGATCTAAACACTAAGAAGCCAGATGGCAAAGAAAAGCAAATTTGTTACTTAACAATATAATCACCCTGAAAAATAATAATAAGAAGAAGACAAGAACAGTCTTTCATGACCTCGTGGTAGAGAATTTTTTTTCAGCATCCAGAAATGCACGAGTTAAAAATTCTTACTCAACTGACAAGAGCTCAGCTAAACAGATCAAAAAGAGAAGGAAAACCAAAACAACAAGCTCAGAAGTTGCCTTTGCCTTGTACTGGGAGTCAGAAAGTGTCAAAAGATGTGTCATATCTTAAAAGGCTAAATGAAAAGTTATAGTTCTTCTGTACATGAAGAAAGAAAAGCTTTATTGGAATAGTTCCTTTGTTGCATCCTATAAAAATATTATGAGGACAGCATGTATAAAAACATAAGAATAACAGAGGTTCTTGGAAATTCATGTAAAGGCAAGTTTCTCTGTTTTATAGCATAATGAGAAAGGGCCATCACCCCCAATGCCAATGTTTCTAATTATCTGGATTTTTTTTGATTGTTTGTTGGAATTTCTAGACTTTTCTGCTAAAAATCTAAGGCATTTTTTTGAAAACAGGCTGTTATTGATGTTAGCAGAGTGAATTAGATAACCTTGCAACTCCTGCCCATCTTGCCTCACTGATCTTTCTAATATTCACATTATTGTAATTATCATTCTAATCATTATCCTCATATTCATATTCTGATACCCTACTATTCATATTCCCTGGAAACGCATTCTTCCTAACCAAAGGCTGAGGTTTTCTGTGATAAATTTTGACAGCGCGTCCAAGTGCGGTGATGCTCCCTCCTCTGTCCTCAGCCCTTTTTGCATGGTAGGCAACTTCTCCATGTGTCAGAAGCCTCTGCAGCGATGCTGCACCAGCAGAGCTGGGGGATGAGAGGACATACAGCCCCCTAGCCTTGCTGACGGAAGGGCAGGCAGCGTTTTTAAGCTGCAGCAGTATAAACTCAGATTGAATTGGGTAGCTAAAGCATGGGCACTTCAGGAATCTCAGGACAGGTCACCTTGGGTACAGCATGGACTTCCTGACCAGTTTGAAAACACATCAGTCCAGATTAACAGGAGAAAAAAAAACCACCTCCAATTCAATAAGTTTAACTTTCTTGGGGTAAATTCTTCATGACCTTTCACGTGGTTTACTCACAGATACCTGCACAAATTGGGCCTAAAAATCACTTGTGAAGTGGCTCTGCTTTGTACTAGCCATGTAGGAGGGAAATGGCTTTACCTGGAGCAGCTCATGGAGCCCCTGTGCTGTTGGCTTCCCTGCGAGCCGCATGACTGCTGCCTAGGAAATGTGACTGGCATCAGTAAAGCTCTGTCCAGAATATTACCTGTTTCTCCTCTTTGTCTGACAAACCACCACAAGCTGTCATTCCCTGCTTTTTCCCAGCCAAAGAATACTGCTATAATATATAACTAAACCCAAATATTTCTTCTATATTTATTGACAGACATATATACTCTGAGAATAACTGCTGCATGCCCTTCTCCCAGTTGAATACTGCATAAAACAAACCCTAAACATACTACTGATAAATAACTAGCTGTGATTTCTGTTAACAAAGCATTCTTTATACATGATGGAGAAGCAGCAGACTGGGAGTGATGTTAGCAATATATTGTCTTCTTACAATTGTTATAGTGGCACATCATCACCTCGTTTTATTTCTTCCATCTGTTTCATGCTAGGTTTGCTATAATGCTGCTTTGAGAATACTGTAATCGTTTGTTTGTATTGATACTGGAAACAAATACCAAAAAAAAAATTTTGAAGGCACCGTAAGGAGTGCAATGGGATCATGGTAAATACAAGGAAGTTATGAGCAGAGACTCAGGCTGCTGCAAGATACAGAATCTGTGGGAGAAATGAATTAGGGGTTATTAAAGGAGAAAGAGGAAGAAAGATATTCCTGTGGCTAAGGCAGTGTGCTGATACTAAGGAGATCTGGCCTTTATTCCTGGCTGCGTTATCGGATTCTTTTGCACCCTCTAACAAGTCACTTAATCTCTCATTGCCTCAGTTCTTCACCTGTAAAATGGAAGTAAATAAAATTTCCTTACCTCGCTGATCTACTTTGGAGATAAATCCATTCAAAAGTTATGAAATGTTCAGCATTAAAGTGATGAGCACAGGGGAAAAAATGAGTAAATCAATGAATTCTAACTCTCTGCTTGAGATGAGTTCAAGCAAGTCATTTATTTGGCCAGTGAACCTAGTACAAAGACAAACACTGACTTCCTCCTAGTCAGAGACATCAATGAGGGTCTTTTGTGTGAAGTCCTAACAAAATCCGAGGTGCTTTTAATGATAAAATATCAGCGAAAAAAAAAAGTGAGAAACTCTATTTTTTCTAACATCAAAGAAAAAAATACTCAAGAAAGGGAATGATAGGTGGTCCCACCTGCAGATAAGGGAAGCTGGAATAGAGGAAATGTACAGCTTTTCTGCTACAGGGAAACTTTCAAAGTTTGAAGCAAATATAAGCTTAACTTTTCACTACCTTTACGACAGTTAATTACATCTAGGAGTAGTGAGAATAAAATAATTCTCATTTAAGTAGTTGCATTTTGTATTCCTCTTGCACCTGTGTAAATGACCACACAATGCATCAGGCACGGAGAATCCATTTCCACAGATTTCCAGCATAACACGGTCTGAGGATGTTGCTCAGTTCCGTGCCTGTCACCAGAGTTACAGAGGTGTGATGTAAATGCTACTACCGAATCATAACCAGAAAGGTTCCCAATCCCAGGTAGCTACTATGTTATAGTATGATAACTATCTATGCTTGGGCCTGATAAGGAGATCGTTTAAACTTCCTGTTATCTTGGGCTAGATACGGCTTTCAGTTTTGATTTAGTGTTAGGCTCCTGCAGTGAGGAACAAAGGAGATGTCACCGATAGGAGAGAGAGAATTGTTTTTAATAAGTGAAGGTCCTAGCAGAATAAAAAGCAGGTTGTTGATTTTCTTCTTGTTTTATTGATTATCCTTTCACCACGATTATCCATCTGTGGAAACATATGCTTTCAAAGAAGTTAATCTTATCTGTGCGCTGACTAACACGCGCTTACATTTCCCACTGTCACACAGTAGTGACATGCCTTTAGAGCAGGAGTGTGCCAACACCGGTGGCACTGCCTGCTTTTCCATTAGTGTATGGACAAGCCAGTTGCTCTGAATCACTGTGTTCTTCCTTCATGGCTCACATGTGGTTGAAAATTATTTGCAGGCAGATGCTGACAATTTCCTGAAGAAACTTCATAGTCCATTACCTCTCTTTAGGATAGTAGCAAAATAAATTGTTGTAAAGTCAGCTAATGTGATAGAAAATGTTCAAATTTCCAATGATAATAATAATAAAATCTCAATCCTGCTTTCTAAACTCCTCCAAAATACTTTCCAAATCACCTCCCATTCTGCGTTTGCAAACAGTTATTGGGTATTACTTTGTGCTAAGCAGAACAAAGGTTGCCTCTGCAATGCAAATACTGCTGCTTTATGAAGCCACTTAAAGTTATTCTTCAGGAAAAACATAATGTGAGTAATTTAGTACACTGCTAAGCGAGCAGAGAGGAAACAAAGAGCTTCTTGCTTCTGCTCTGTGTGGCTCGCTAGGTCCCTAACATGAGTTAGAATTACAGCGTACAACGGAATATTGGTTAAATATATGCTCACGTGTCTCCCTAGAGAGGGATGGACATACATCACATAATAAGTGCATAACCACTGTGTATATTCTGGTGCTCATAAAATGAGCAAAGGCAGCGCAGCAAGAGCAGGGAGACCGTTTTTTTCCAGCTTCTTGTTCTGCCTTTGCCACTGACCCTGCACATTAGCACTGTTAAACAGCTGTGCTGTTTCAGTGTTTCGCTGAACGGCCTCCAGATCAGGTTTTCAAAGAAGCTTTAACTGAGCTGCCTCTCATGGTCACTGGGGAATAATAAGGTGGTGCTTTGGGGCTCGCTCCTGCCAATCAGGAGGGAGATTTTCTCCGGGGCTAAGCTTGGATTCTGGGAGCGCGTTGGCACAGCCCGTGTGTATTATCACAGCTCATGGCTCTCCAAAGGGCAAAATGCAACAAGGTGAACAACAACAAAAAAATAGGAAGCTGCAAGTGAGAGTTTAGCTAAAGCGGGAATTTCTCGATTGCTCATAAAGGGAGAGGATGGTGTAGCCCAATGGGATGTGCCTTGAGACGTGAAAAGTGCTTCTGAAAATCAGTGCTAAAGAACTCGTCTGGGAGTCAAGCAAATGATGCCTCTCCATTTTGAATGATAAAGCACCAGATTTGATAGGTAACTGTGGCTACACCCGGGCTGGGCGGGTGGCTATGACCTAAATAGTGTGTGCTTGTGCCGATGAAGCATGCAGGTAGCAAATCATAATCTCATGGCATGCGAATCATTCCAAAGAGGAGATTTGCATCCTAAAAGCGTGCCCTAAGCCAGAAGATAAGTCTTCCAAAGCCTGTATTTACCACATGTAGCACATGTTTAACTCTGGGTGATGTGATTTCACTTACAGTTGAAGCTAATACCACCGCTCCAACTCCAAGGGTATGCAGAGACGAGCTTCCATGCTCGCTCCCCTATAGGAAAGTATTTCATTTGCCCTTTTTAGTCTTCTCCTTGATAAAGTGCTGCTGTGCACAGAGTGTATAGCTCTGGACAGACTAAACATTTCAGGTGGAAGAAAGAGAGTTTCCAGGCATGGGAGGAAGCCAGGTGTTGTATCCTGTTTCTTATTTTCCCCTTAATCCCGATCAGTAAGTAAAGGAGTAGAATCGAAATACAGACCTGTAAGTTCATTGCTGAGATGAAAGCAGAATCTCAGCATGAAGGCACAAAGGCACAAGAAAGAAAGACAGGGAAGTAAAAGAGAAAGCAAAAGGGAAAACTTCAGTAGAAAAATCCAAAGCATCGGAATGGCTGATTTCACCTTCAGAGAGTTGCTCTGAGCATACATTAAACTGGATTCAGCTTCTCTATGTACCATCAAATAATTCATATTAATAATTAACAAGTCATTGGCTCTTAGAGCAAGATTCAAATGGATGGAAGGGGAGTTTGGGTCACCTTTCTTAGGCCTGAGAGTCTTAATGAAGGGGTAGCCTTACTGCTCTGTTAAGGAATGATATATTAGACAGAAGGATTAAGGGATATACTTCTTGAAGGCTCCCTCCATGCTCACTCCCCCCACAGGAGAGCATTTCTTTTCCTCTTTTTGTTCTTCTCCTTGATGCACTGCTGCTGTGCACACATAAAGCACTCGCTCTTGCTTGCCGCTGCGCAATGCACCCAGCATACGTCTCTGAAAAACCAGCTAGTGTCTGTGCAAACTCAACAGCAAAAGGTGCTGTGTATCAGGGACATGACTGTGTTCAAAGGCTGCTATAAATCAGAGTGCTCGGTCTGTCTTTGCTGAGCACATTCTCATCTATCAAGGTGATTTTTAAAATTTTGCCTAATTCCCATTTGTGAACTTGTCTGTTCACTGAAATCTCTTTCAATGGCTTGTTGTGGCATTAAATTTTCTTCCCAACGCTCCTTTTCACCTTCAAACCTACCTGAACATGAACATACCTGCTATACTATAGGGCATTGACTGTACTGCCTTTCCACTGATCGCGGATGGACTGTTACAATTCAGGCCATTACATGAACAGATCCAATTCCACAGGTTACCAAACCCATAGTTTTACTTGTTACTGTCATGAAATTGTGTACTGAGACTGTAAGAGTTCAGAGAGACACGAGAAGGCCTTATCAGCCTTTGTTGCGGGACCACTGGTGGTGACTCAAACTAGAAAAAAGACCTACAGAAAGTGGTGAATGGGATTTAAGAGAGAAACTGAGGAAACCAGAGTCATTACAAGACCCACTGGGAGGGTTTATGAAGTCAGCTGCCATTTGCACATAAAATCTGTGCAGAATTGCATTTGTTCCAGTCGTACAGAAGGACAGACAGATACACCAACAACCTCTGAAAGCCCATAAAAATAAGTGGCACATTTCAAAGCTCTAATTACAAGTTTTTTCCCTTGGAGATTAATCCAATGACTGTAATTAAGCTCCCTCTGTTTTTTGAGATCCTGGCAAGGTCTAAGAAAAGAGTGAACGAGCGAGAAAGCGTGCTTGCTAGCCAAGCAGATTTTTTACTAAGCTCTATCAGCCCTAATTAATAGATCTTTGTGTAAGACCAATGAGAAATCACATTTCCAATAGAGCTGAATCAAATGGCCTTGGCTACCTCTGCTCACACAGTTGTTAGGAGCCAGGACACAGCCAGGATTTATACATTCAGGGGATGAAAAGGAGGCGTTGCAGTGGGGAGGAAGGAGGATGAACAAGCTTTGCCCCCCCAGCTCCTTCTCCTTTTTGCTGCTTTGTTCTGTTTGTAATCTTACCAGATGGCCAAGGCAGCCCAGAGAAGAGATTGCCTGAAATGGGCAGGTGATGAGGCCAGCAGCAGGGACTCCGACAGTGATTGAAGAAACTGATACAGCTCTCTCACCCTTGCTGCTAGCAAAGTGCTGCGCTATTCTTCTTTTGCTTATGGCTATGTTGCATTTTGTCCTTTGCTTATGGCGAAGAAAAATGCCAGAAGCCAGATTCTTGGCTGGCACAAGTGAGAATAGCATCTCGTGAGTGTTGCTAATCTGTGTTAACTGCAGATTTAGCCCTTCATTCCTGCACACCCTGGCTCTGTTCTTCTCCTTATGGCTTCTCCTGTGAGGATGTGGCCATACTTCTCTCACAGCAGGCAGGACCTAGCTGTTTGCTATAGCCATACCTGGTGCACAGTGTTTTTCTTTCCAACCACACTAGGATAATGCTGCAGGCAAATAGTGCAAGAGAGATAATCTGGTCAGCAAAAGAATTCAGGTATCCTCAGAAATCTCTAGAGAGAATAAATTCGACTACACCACCATCACCATCAGCAGCAGACAGGATTGTTTCCCTCGTGCAGTTTCTGTCAGGTCCGAGCTGCCTTCCCTGCAGCCTGAGGTCACTTGGTGGGCTAGGATGCTCCCAAGTGCATTTAAACAGGCCAAAGGCAAGACATTTGTGAGGCAGCTGTGCAGAACACAAGTGAAAAGGACGGGGGGCAAGTTATGCTCACATCCACTCTGAAGCTAGTTTCCAAGCCACAGGGTCTGTTTGCATTCACTGAGCTTTTGTAAGCCTGTTGAACCCAGATCAAAAACATGGAGCTGCCAGAAGAGGTTGAAACAAGCTCCTTCTCTGAGCAGCTGTCAGCAATTCAGAGCAGAGAGTTAGCCCTTTACCAAAATAAATCTGTTAAGCATTTCCCTGTTTCACTCACTGCAGTGTATAATGTCACTCTACTGTCCTAAAAACCAATAGCAAAAATCCTCTCCACTTGAATGGGAGCAGAATTGGGTCCCATTACTGCACTGAGGACACTGTAATAGCAGAACAATGAACACAACAGTTTCTAATTATTGTACAGTATAACACTCCTGTCAAAGACCCACTTTTTGTCAATTCTCTAATATTATTTTGGTAACTTGGCATAAATTAAAGTACATTTAAAATCCTAGTATTCACACATGATGATCTAAACAATAGAATGCTTGTCTTTGTAGTTAAAAAAATAAACTGAAAGCCACAAAGCAAAAGAAGAAATGCCATAAGGATATGGTAGGCATATTTTTGTTTGTAGCTAAGCTTACATGCAGTATAAATATCTTTTGTTTGATATTTTTTCCTGGAGAGTTAAGCACTGAAAAAAACCCTAGTATTTCCTTCCTTAATCCCTATTATAGTTATCTCTTAATCCTTTTTAAAACTTTTTTTTTTTGGAATAGATCCTTAATAGTGTCAATTTCTCTGTATATCCGTATCATCCTCAAACACTACTAAGGCTTTTTGTATCTTTTAAAAGAGGCAGCACTTGTGCTAAAAAGGTAAATGCATTTAGTTACTTTTATTTGAACTGGTAACTCCTGAAAAATGATCAAGTTTGAACAGAGGTAGCTCTCAAAAGATTTATTTTTCTGGGAGTTTGAGGTGTTTTTTTTTCTGAAAACACAGTTCAGTTGCAGCAATGACAATTCTTTTGACCTATTCTACATATCACGTTTGCTTCTTATTCAAAATGAAAGTGCACATTGTCTCCATCAAGTGAGCATTACTAGACCTTCTACAGAAGGAAGTCAGTGGTCTTAAGGAAAGGCTGATTATTTTCCAAAAGACCAGAACAAAGGAAGTTTTTCTAAAAATTGTCCTCAGTCTGGTCAGTATAATGGCAGATCTTCTGAGGTTTGGCAGTGGTGTTAAGCTGCCAAGGAACATGGGAAACAAAGAAAGAGGCTGGCAATTTGTCATGACCACAAGCAGGAGAACCAGAAGGTTACCTCCACGTTTGGAAGTATCGAATCACTATCAGGGGCTACATCATTCATCCGAAGGATGAAAGAACCTACAAGAACCAACTGGAAGAGAAGATGCACACATGGTGGAGTAGGAAACTGAGAAACGCTGCTTGTTTCAAATGAAACAAACTTCAGAGAATCCTGTAAAGGTCTCCCAGCTGATCCTTTCCACATCCCCAGGCAGGTGGGGAGGCAGTGCCTATGGATCTTCATGTCCCAGATACATCTCATGGCATTTCCCTGCTTCACGCCACTGTGGGGTGAGGGACATTAGTGCAACAATAAAGGGCACTCCTGTTGGCAGCCCAGACTGGTGTATTTGGTGGTGATCTACACTGTCCATTAAAGACTTTGCTCCTTTTTAACCAGTTACAAATGATTTCCAGGATCTCTGAAAGGTTACAGGGTCCATTTTTAACTGGTGGACTAAAGAGATCATGGTCCTGTGAGCATTTATTAAAGAAGTGCCTCCAATCTTACTCACCCTTAATCTTTTTATACCCTATGCAGTAAAACTGCATTATCATGTACACCTTTCTCATGAGGCACACTGGCTAGACTCTTCTGGCCAATAACAGCATTTCCTGAGCTTTCAGAAATGACAAATGATTTCTTAATGCAGATATGCTATGGCTTCACTGCAGTCAGAAAATCAGATTAAATTAGTATTGACCTCCATGCTGCAGTAGCGACATGGATATCAGTAGAACATATGACAGCTCTGTATACCGGCCCCCATTCTGCTTGATGAAATGAGATCATCACTGACCTAAAAATTGGCAGCTGCCCCTGCACCAGTGAGAACAGCCTGAATTCATTGGCCTTGTAAAGAAAGTACCAACATCTATCATGTATATTTGGAACTTAAAAAGAAAGAATTTTCCAAAAACTCAATACTTCTGTTGACATAACTGATTTGTAATGTGGGAAGCATTATATCAAACTGAGAATTGTTCAGTACTATTCTACTGGTGTCCCCTAAGCTGTGAATATACGGTCACATGGAGAAACTGCTGCCAGAAAGATTTCCAGGCTGAAAGAATGGGAGAACAGTTCAGCTAACAATGTCAGATAATGTGCAGTGATAAAGAGAAATAAAGGAATCATTCACATTGCTTGGGGCTAAAAGGATAAAAACACTAAGAAACTGTTTTTATCCTAGGAGAAATTCAAAATTCCTAGTTCAGGTGAGGGCCCACTCTTGCTTGCAAATGGGTAATATATCCTGTAGATAGAACATAGAAAAGACAGACTTTTTCAGAAGGATTTCTCGTGTGTGTGTGGAATGGAACAGGATAGCCCAAGTCAGATTAAGCAATGGCCAGGACTTGAAGCCTCCCAGGTACAGAAGAAAGGAACAAGAAGTATCATTTCCTGCAGGTCAAAATTTTCAAGTCAATCTGTTCAGATTACTCATAGCCAAGAGACTGAAAGGAGTGAATCCGGCTGATCAGATATTTCAAGATTTCTGATACTGTAGAAAGGGGTGAGTGCTGTGGTTCAGGGAAGTGTAAGACCCTGATGGAGATTTTGGTCAAGATCTAACTCAGAACTCTACAAAGAATAAGATAAGCTACAGTTGCAGCTAAAATTATAACAATTATCAGTCATCGTGGTTTCAGGGGTGGTATGTCTCATTACAAAAACGTTGCTTTTTTATGACAGGACTACCAGCTAGCAGGTCTGTATCAATTTACACTTATATTTCTCAATGCCATTTGACTTAATATGACATTATCTTTTGACTGAAATCTTGCACGGAATGAGGAGCTCTTTCTTGGAAAGAAATACTAAAGAGAAGGACACAGGGGTCATTGCGAATAATTACCTAACCACAAGCACTTAGTGCAATGCTATGGGAAAAATTGGCCAATACAGCCCATTGATGTATAATAAGGGAATATAAAGTAAAAGTAGGGAAGTGATTTTGAATTAATGACTGCTATTATGATACTTGGTCCAGTTCTCATTTTCATGCTTCAAGAAAGATGTGAAATACTGCAGAGATTTCAAATGAGAGCTACCAAAATGATCCAAGGGTTGGAAGACAAGGCCCGAAGGTAAAGCTTATGCAGTCTAAGATGGCTAAGAGATGACTTGGTCAGTATTTATAGGTATTTACAAAGAGAAATGAGATCTTGCACAATTTATTAATCTCACAGTAAAGGTACAACAAGATCCAATATCTGTAATCTGGAGTCAAATGAATTCAACCTTGAAATAAAACCAACCTCCTAACAGTGATGATAAATGAATATTGAAATAGCTTACCATAATGGTGGTGGCCCTGACATTACCTCATCTCTTTAGAATGAGATCAGTTACCTTCCTGAATAATATGCCTTTATCCCACTACTGGCAGAAAGTCTGCCTGTTTTCTGGAGGTGGGAAGCAGAGACTCTGCCTCCTTCATGGGCAAGTGAAGTGCAGGACTGTCCACCTTGCTGTCAGGTGCTGAAATTTGTGCAGAAGTGTGATAGGCAATGACCAGAGCAATTTCCTGGGTCTCAGGGCTTTTGTCATGTCACAACTGGGGAGGATCTCTGGGACACCTGAGACCCTCTGCAGCTGTGGACAGAACTGAAGATGGACTGGGGGTTTTAGGTGGCCTGATGGGGCTGTGCAACTGCAGCAGAGGTTAAGCCCAATGTACACATCTGGGCATAGTCATTAATCATTTCCTTTCCCCTGCAGTGGCCATAGGCATAGAACTTGTCCTGCTTTACATCTGTAGCCTGTGGCTGGGGTCTTGAAGCTAAATTTAAGTTTTCAGTCCTTATCTTCTTCATATTATTCAGGGTCACATAAGAACAAAATGATTCTTACTCTAAATACTGTTGGAGATGAACAAAGTTAGCCGTTGAAGTGATGAAATTGAAGACTTGTTAAAGATAGGCTTGACAAGCATCTGTAAAGCATAGGTTTACCACTAGCAAGAGAAGGTCATTAGCCTGACCCTGCAGGGATCCAGCTAAGATATAAAGCCAGCAGAAAAGCAAACCAGGGAAACAAAGTGAACTGGTGCCTGCTGCTTCAGATCCTTGCACTGCGTGGGCCCAGATGAACACCAATACCAGAAGAAGGAAGAGAAGACAGATAAGCACATGAGGATGAAGATGAAAGAAGAGAGTCACTCATTTTGGCAATGGTTCAGCTTAGACATAATGTCAAGTTACACTGCAAAAAGCACATGTTCACTGTTGCCTCCCACTAATCTATGTATCTGATGATCTCAGAAGGAGTCCTTGCTACCACTGAGAAATATTCCAAGACCCATACTGGACAAAAAAGGTTGAGAATTCTGAACTAGTTAAAAATTTCCCATCCTTTCCAGTCTGATTTGCTATACTTCTGGGGTTACTATAGGAGAAATTAGCTGACAGAAGGACCATGAGAGCAGAGCAAGAACTAGTCATGCCCGTAAGACATCAAACATGGGAATGTTCAGCCCCAGCTAGTGAAAACACTAGTGAACATCATTGGTCCAAGGCTCCATTGACTAGTGTGTTGTAGACAGTGTTGGCTTAGCTATTTACTCCTCCTAACTGTCTCTGAACAGGTCTGCTTCTCCTGCTATTTTGGTGTCTTGAAACCATTTTTATTCCATACATAATGAAAAAAAAAATCCTTTTACAATTAAAATATCTTCTAAATATTTTGTTAAGCAAATGGCCTGTGTTTTTGCAGCTTGCATTCTCTAGTCCTGAGATAGCCACATTATCGATACCAAGATTTATGAAAGAAAAAAGAAATATTAAAATCCTAGATTAATACATACAGGCAATAGGATGTAATTATTGAAAAAAAAAACTCAGTCAGTGTTAGCATTAAGAATTATAATCTTCTTTGCTCAGTCACCAAACACAGGATTTATCCTCTCACTGGACAATTCATGTAAAATGCTTTTTCTTCCCCTGTTCAAAGAAGTGTGTGTGTATGTTGAGCATAGGCGTGCATACAGATTAGGTCAGGAAGGGACATGGCTATCAAACATATCAGGAAGGGACATGGCTATCAAACATAGTCACAGTTGCCTCTTCTCTGTTTGTCATCAGTGCTCATAGACACATAAATGCACAAAGACACCTTACTCTAAAACACTTTTCCACTGGGATCATAAATTTATATTAGGGTACTTTTAATACAGTCTGCTTTTCTTAGCTTGAAAAAAAAATCAGAGTATAATTTGATCTTCCCCATTTGCTGCCTCTCTGTTCTGCTCCTCCCCTGAAGAGAAGGGGCTTGCTCTAAGCAGTGGCCAGGAGATGCCCTGGGGGGAAAGCCCGGTCCCCCGTAAATAGGAAATGAAACAGAAGGCTGCAATCATGAAAGAAGAGGCTAGGAAAGGATTTTAATAACATTCTTCAAAAGATGCCTTGTGAACAGCCACCAGAGTTTAATCCTCAAATGCTTAAGTGCTCTTGAAACGTTAAATACTCTAGAGGGGTGGGAAAACACCTTGCTCCTCTAGTGTTCCTAAACCCTGTCATTTTTAGCTCTACATTTTCTCACAAATAAAGCACATGAAATGTTTCTGATACTGAAAACATCCCCTTCTCTATGCAAAAGCACGTACAGTTGGGTTTTGGTGTGGCTTGCATCGACAGCAGGGCCTGCTGCTTGCTGTTGCTATTAATGTTCCCTCCTAATGTCAATCAGAGCAGCCCTCAGCACTAATTGCTGCTGCCCGAAGGGCTGACAGGAAGACCCATCTTCAGCAGCTCTCCGAGGCACGTTAACAGTTAACAGATGCTCTCACAACCTGCTGTTGCAGGTGTGGCTGTTTTGCAATTTGTTAGTTGAGCTGCATAAAGCTGCTTTTTGTCCCCCAGATATGACCAGATTTGCTGAGCAAAGGCTTGTTGTCTGAAAAATTACCAACCATCCCTGAGCCTGCTGTGCTTGCAAGGATGGTCCATGCTGGTGTTAAGGTCAGGGAGGTCTGCGGACTGCAGTGGCATTCCCAGCCCCAAAACCACTTGCTTGTGCAGTGGGAATTATCTTGAAGAGTGGACTCCTCAGTCCTGAAATCTATCAGAAAGAAAAACTCCATGGGGAAAGACATACATTAAAATACTCAACTCAGAAAGCCTCTCTGAAGTACAGCAAGCAAGCATGTACTGGTCAAGGAATTAGATTACTCAAGGTGGTGACTCATCCAATAACTATTCAGTGTTTGTGGTTAAAAGACAAACCTCTGCCAGAGAATGACTAAAATCCATTGGCACGGGCTTTAAAGGAATCATGACTGGGCCTAGATGACTGTATACGCAAGTGGATTATTTTTCCGCCCCTTTCTACTGAAGCGACGCAGAGGATGAAAAAATACACCATTCCTGTTTGCGTAGGTTATTACAGCACTGGAGTAGCCTCAGGGGGCCTTTCCAGCAAGCGCTCGCGATGGGGCCACGTTCAGACTTACATTTCCTTGTTGGGGCTCGGCTGTGATTTTGTGCTCATTTTAAAGGCTTGAGTTGGCAGTGCGCAGCTAGCTGCAGGGCATTCATTCTTGCCTCACTGAATGGGGTATAGGAGGAGGAAGAGCAAATCCCAGGATCTCGCTGTTTTGCCGCAGAAACAACAAAAACAGAGATCTGATTTCTGTAGAACACCCTGGCTAATCTAAGCTCATTCACTGCAAAGCCCTTGAACGCCTCTGCCGAAGCAGCTGGGTCTGGATGGGGCTGTCAGCATCTGACAGGCTCAAACCGAAGTCACATGCAGTAACTCAGAGAAAGTATCACCAATATATGTAAAAAAAAAGATAAACAGGATGGACGTGGTCTGATGGACAGATAAATAAGGTGCTTATTTTTATTTTCATGGCTCTTGAAATGTGTTTTAATATTGCTATCTTCTTTGTTTAACTCTGAGATTCTCAGTATTCTTGCAGCCTAGCAAACGATATTTACTGTCTTTGTCAAAGGTCAGTTCAATATTCCAGTGGCACAGGCTGTCAGCAAACATTACTTAAGAGGACTTGGGAATATCTGGTTGCGTTGCTTTTGGTCAGGCTTCTGTGACTGTAAGGGAACTATGCAACAAGGCAATAGCCTGGCATATGCAGATGTGTATTCTCCTCCAGGAAAGGTTAAAGCACTGCCCTGGCATCATTCAGAAAAGCCTTCCCACACCTGCTTTTTATTTCCTCTTGCTATTTCTGGTAATGAAAATTGGAACTGTTTCTATAGGTTTGGGGTGCAGAAGGCCTTCTACACACTCTCTTTTTCTTAAAAGCAAGCCTGGGATTAAATGAATGTTTAAGGCTCAAAAAGATGGAACCAGAGAATTTCTGGAAGGAGGGACAGAAAGGGAAAAAGCTTGCTGTCTGCTATTATCTTTTCTACTGCTGATCCAGAAGCTAAAGTCCCCTTTCGGGCTTTTCAAACCTCCGCTGTTTTTTCACCCGAAAAGCCGCTGCTCGCTGGAGCTGCCCCTTTCTCGGGATTAACATGGAAATGACAGAATCATAGCCTGTTTTACAACAAGCCATTGAGCTTCCTGTTGAAACAAATTCCTTTCCAGCACTTTCTTCCCCTGTTTGCCAGTCAGCCTTTTGTTCTCCGTGCTTTCAAAGCGGCGCTGTGTTGTCTCTGCGAAAGGTGTTTTCCTTGCCAAGTGCACTGTGCTGTTGTCCCCCGGCCCCTGAGCGCTGCCAAGGCACTGCCAGCCTCCAGCTCTTCCGATAGGCTTTGGCAGGCAGGAGGGTGCTCTGCATCCTCAGAGACACCCTTGCTCGTGGGCCACCACCGCTGTCACCCTCTCACTGCAGCAGGATGTTTCCTAAGGGGGCTTGGCACCGCGCACCCATGGCCGGAGATACTGCTGCCCAAATGGCTCTGTGAGTGCTTGAGTGCAGCTCTGAGGTGCCGCTGGCTTTCCAGGAAACAAAATTAAACCTAATTCAGCACCTGCCCCGTCTCTGTAGGGTCTCGCACTTCTCAGCAAGCTGGATTTCCCCTGGAAAGCAGGAACAGAATCAGCAGTTCTGCTGCTGCTGGGGTTTTTCTCTCCGTGGCTCTCATCTCCACCCTGCCTGCCTCCGTGGGGCTTTGCTCCCCTCAGAAGCATTCCCAGAGCAGCTCCATGCAGTGCAAAATGCCTGGATGAAAGCCTCGGGGCAGCACACCAGCTGAGCACCCGGGGTGTCCCCGGGCACACGCAACGCCCCGGCTTTGCTCACTCGTGCGTTGCCTCATTTGGAGAAACCTCTTCGACTGCTCCTCTCTCATGGGATCCTTCCCAGCAGGGCCATAGCAAGTGGGCTGGCTGCATTGGAAGGGATTCAGAGAGACTCATCTAATGTGGTCATAGCTTGGCAAGCAGGACACCCACTGCGCACGCCGGTGGGAGTCCTGCATTCGTGACCGGCTCCCGTGGGAGTGGGGCTACGAGCCCAGCCGCTCTCGCCAGCAGATGCTGTTTTTGCTGCAAGTTTTGCAGTCAGCTGCAGGGGAGAGTCCCAACTGAAGTGAAGGACATAGTGGTCTGTGCTGGGGTTTGAAGCCTGATCTGCTCCCTCATCTGACCCGCTTTCGAGTGGCTGGGTTGCTGTCTCTCCGCTCCCCTCAACAGCTTTTCGAGATCCCACCACCAGACTTTTGATCCTCTGCATGCAAAAGGATTTTATGGGCTTCTGCCCCGGAGTGGTGATTCCTCCTGGTCTGGGTAGCTGTAGCCTTGTGTTCTCCATCTCCTCTGGGCCCCTCTGTAGATCCCATCCGATGATTCCCACCTCCTCTTCTCCTGATCAATACTTTTGCTCCCTGAGGGTTTTTGGTTAAATAAGAGTGATGTGATGTCTGTGCCTGTAAGTGCCATTTTGAAAACATGTGAACGTGTAGATCTGAGTGCTTAACGCTGAGATTTGGACTAGATGATTTCCAGAAGTGCCTTCCAACCTCAACACTTGTGTGTGATTTTTTTATAAGGAATGACATTCCTGCCCTTCCCCTCTCCACCCTTTTAAATCCCTTCTGGTGCTTTTTTTTTATGCCTTTGCATCCCATTAAAGTTATTAGCAAATACTTAGGAGGAATGTAGTTTGGCCTACACGCTCTTAAAGCATCTCATCTAAATGAGAATTTTATGGGCAGGCTTCAAACCTCGCAGGTCAGTTTAATATTTTCCAGACATTGCACATTCTCTTTCAGCATTCAGAAAATGGACCGACTCCATCACTTTATCTCATAACTCTGCAAGGGAGTCTGTCTGTGTCCTAATACCCCTACATTAGCATGCAGGACAGAGTCCCAATTACTGTTTCTGCAGAGTGGAGCCGAAGATGTTGGGCCTTGAAAAAAATGAGCAGTATCTGGTCCAGAAGTAAGTGCAGCGCAATGCTTAGCTCCAGGGAAAGCGGGAAGCATGTAGAAAAACAATCTCTGCTATGGCATTCATTTACTATGTATTTTGTCTCTCATAATTATTCTCTATCACTTTTCTCCAGCATCCTTAAACCACAGTGGATCAAATGCACTCTCTTGAAATAAACCTGCAGTTGTTAATTGGTATACATTATGCATAAAGAAATATAATAACTAAAGCTTTTCACTTTGGCAATATCATATTATGCTGATTTATCCACAGTCCCATTTTTATTGATAATATATGCTGAAAGCGCTTTAACATTCCCTATCCTTTACCTTAAGGATTCCTATTTAAAACAACAATCTTATCCTTTCTGCCTTTGGCACTATTTGCTGATTAACCTGCTGTCATCGAAGTCTCCATGAAGAGCTGTGTGTGCTGTAGTGCTGACTGAGCAGGCTGCATTTGGCATTACCAGAACATGTAAATATTAGAAGCAGCATCTGTAAAAAGATGAACATCCCACATAATGTATCATGGACTCAGCAAAAGGCCAAGGGAAGCACCCTGGTATTTCAGGAGCTGCAAATAGCTCTAATATCCACTATCAGCCGAAGTTGTGCTGCTTCAGATGAAACATTTTGCTCATTGTCTGGTACCTTATGCGATTAGTCTCACTGTGGTTCAAATCTCCTCAAGTATTACTGTGATATTACATTGGCTTCTGTACCCTGCCTTTCAAATAAATAACATTTGCAGGAAATAATTGCTATGAATATAAATGACATTCTATCATCTGCCCTAAATTTTTAGGAAGAAAGATTACTGAATAATCAGGAGAGGCTACTTGGTCAAGAACACTCATTTATGTAAATGAAGAAGAAAAAGTCCTCTTTTGAAAGAGATCTGACCTCCTGCTGTGTAGTTTTCCTGCTCATTTGCTTCAGGTGCTGGTTGGTTTTCTTTGCTGTGGAGTTCTTGATTCATTATTTTCTACAAGGAAATAACTGCCATTTGACATATTGATGCTAGTCTACACAGCATAATAATAATACAAAAACCAGCATGCCACAATAATACATTACATAAAGACTCTCTATTAAAACTGCCCCTAAAAAAAGTAAAATTCACCTGCTCACTTTACTAGTTTGTACCATATACTCAATTTTCAAGAGTGGTTTTGTGAATGAGACAGACAGATGCTGCGTTTTGGCCTCTGCATCAGCCCAAATAGGTAGGACGGAGGGACGCTGAGGCCCTGGCTCTGTGCTGCTCTGGCAGGGTGCATTACTCTGAGTTTGTAAATTTGGCTCAGGCAGAACATTTGAAACCCCTGCTGAAAGGGTATTAGTTGCCCTTTTTGAGTTTCTTGAGGCTCTTAGCAAAAAGTGTTTGCTACATTTGAACCTTTGCCTAGCTGAGCCTTCTCCCTCCCTTTCCCCTGCCAAAGTCCCTCAGAAAACAAACCAAAACAAATCAACAGCGCAACCTTGATATAGGTGAACAACAATGATCTCTGTGAAGTTACTAGTTAAAGACACATCCTCAGAACATGTGATGTGGCATGAAGACTTTAAACACCCTTGCCTTTAGAAACAGACTCATGAATTTTAAACAATCCTCCAGTGCCTTCACAGTTCCTACCTGGGACCATTGCTTTATTTTGCAATCCAATTAAAAGACACATTTTTAGGCACGGCTGGGTGACAGCACAGAAGTCAAACAGTGGTGATGGATTCTGGGTCACTCTACACAATTGTTAATGTCATTAGGGCATAAAGGGATGTAACAATTGTCCTTAATTTAGAAACAAATAGCAGGGGGATGAAGAGCAGCTGAGGGAGTCATATGTGCATGTGCCCTCACAGAGGATCTGTAGCCTTGGAGCTGGGGGATGCGTTTTCAAGTTGACATGGAAAGAACCCACTTTGAAGTTCCCAGGCTGAGTAAAATCAATATCTAAACGCTTCAGTGAAACGTGTTTGATGTTGTCTACATGTGGAAGCCCAACAGAGGCCACTTATAATTGAACAGAACCAGGCTGAGCAAAGTAGGTCATGTTACAGCTTTGTTTGGGAAGCAGCACCTGGCAGAACAGCACCCTTAATGCTTGTACCTGGCACCGGCGGGAAGGACGGACGCACATCCACACCCGCCCCAGGCCCACCTGCGAGAGCATGGACCCAGGTCTCTCCACATCCCACCCTGGAGAATCTTCTGAAGAGATCATGCTTAAATTAACAGATTCTGTCAAGTGGCTGCTTGAGCCCATCTCACACGGCAGGCATTTGCGACGGCTATTTATAGCGCGACTGCGACTGCGGTGGTGCTGAGGGTATGTCAGCGTTTCCATTACGGACGCCTGTAACTTGGCAGTACAGTATCCACTCCAGCCTGACATGAAGGGGGGGATTTTGTTTTAAAGCAAATAATACATCTTAACTTTGGGTTCCTCCCTCTCAAACCACCAAAAATTTTGATATCTTATACATTTTTGACTGTTTGCTACTTAAAAAAAAAAAAAGTATAAACCTTTCTGATCCTTTAAACACACTTTTTTATTTTCATGGCCAGTAATTGAACTATGTAGGAAAAAACAGAAATGTCTGGAGGACCAGAGGTGGTAAGTAGACCCCCCTGAGCATTTATAAACACCATTTTGGCTGATGTCTGTGCAGAGTGTTCGATGCCAAGATTTTACATTCCTGGGGAATGTAACGTGCTCCTTTAACTATGAAGAGGCCAATCAGGTGTCCATGTCACAAGACATGGACAGCTACTCTGCTGTTATGCTTGACACTGCCTGACCCCGTCACATGTTTCCTGGCGCAGTTGTTGAAGAACATGTGGGTCCGCCTACACCTGCTCCTCTGCACAACCCGTGCGCACCACAACATCTGTATTTCTCATGCCGGTTTGCCACCGGGGTCAGAGAGGGAGCCTGTGACAGTTGTGCGCCTTGCACAACGCCCATCAGGCGTGTCTGCAGGAGGCAGAGCCTGGGAAGCAGAGCTAACTCAGTCAGCTGCTCCGTGCTCGGGCAACTCCACCCACGCGCTGCCCAAACTGCGCGTGACCCCCACCTGTGACTTGAGCGCTGCACTCGCAGGCAGGATGGAAACATCCTACACCCACATGCGTGGCAGCTATGGTGCCTGCGTGTGCATCAAGGGCGGTTGGAGCCACCTTTTTTGCAAACAGGGCAAAACATAAATGGGAGGTGGGCACGTGGGGCAGAGGGTGCGTGAGATTGAGGCACTTGTCCTGCTCCACGCGTGGCCCCAGAGCAGCTTTGCTCTTATTTCTCTCACGCCGAATGCCCACCTGCAGTGCAGTCCAAGAGGGATCCTAGTGTCTGGCAGTTCCAGCTCTATGCCTGCTCTGATCTGGAGCCTGGATGTGCATTGATTTTTCTGCTTTTCTCAGACTACACTCATCTGTCATTTTATATTACTGGAGAGACTATTAGCAATAAAATAAAAGATGAGAGGTACAGAACCCATTAGAGTGCTTACTTCATGTGTATGAGAGAGTGAGTGAAACAATTAAAAGCACATCAGCTTATAAAAATGCTGATACAGTTATTAGCTCAGTGAATAACATTCAGAGCATGATACCAAGGGATAGAGATGAAATCTCCCCGTTTCTTTTACCCGCCCTTCCCAGGAAGCAGAAGGGAGGGATCAGATATTTCATAACAACGCTGAATGCACCTAAGTGTAGATATTGTACCTGAGCAAGATGAAAAGAAGATTAAATAGTAAAATCAAGGAACATTACACAACATGTGAATGAGTTTCAGACCCACAACGGTAAAACTAGAGTGAGAGACAGCAAGGTTAAGTATAAAAGGAAGAGGCGGCAGTGGAGTCCTAGAATGAGATTATTACAAGCTGGGGAAAGCAGCACAAGAAAAGAACAAGATTGATTTATTCCATAGAATGGATCCATTGATAGAATGATTTAACCAAAACCATTCTGAGAGCTCACAAGCAGGCAGCCATCCACCTTTCTGAACAGTCCAACATTATCTGCAAGGAGAAACACCTGCTATGTGTAATTTGTAGCTTTTATTTTCAGTATTTGCCTGTGTTTCCCTCAGCAGCCTCAGTGACGTGTGCAGGGTCTGGAGCTCCAGGTATCTCTGCTCAGATCAGTGAGAATGAGCACCTCTGGCTAGTGACATTGGGACACCTACTGCAGGTTTTAGCAGCAGATGTCCACTTACTTAAAAAGTTAATGTGTTTGATGCCTCTGGGCCTGACTGGTTGCCCACTTCAGGTAGCTTTTGGCATTTTCAAATAGCATCCTGGATGGTTGGGTCAGGTTGGTGCAGAGGTGTTTTGGCTACGCTTGAGAGCTTGCACAGAACGGAAGGTTGTCTAAGAGCTGCAGTGTAATTTGGTAACAGACATCATGAAAGCTATTTTTGACAAGGCTGGTGTTGAAAGCGTCGCATGTGCTTTGTTTATTTCTGTGTTTCTCTTCCTTTTTCTTAGTCTGTGATGCTGCCAAGGAAAGAGCTCCTCCTGCCCCTCTGGTGAGCTCCAGGCACTCACGGTGTATTCTGTCAGAGAGGAAAGTGAGCTCAGGAGGGGCCTCTGGGGACGCCGCAACCCACACTGTCTCCTTGGGAGTTTGCTGGAGAGGGCTATAGCGGGGTGGAGGTGACTCTGATCTGCCTCTCCCTGGCAGCTGAGGGAGCAGGGATGGGCTCCAGAGGCCTGCATTGCCTTTTTGAGTTCATCAGACACAGGCATGGGAAGGCAGAGCTAAAAAAGCGATGCAGAAGGAAAGAAATAATTTTATAAACACAAACACATGTTCAATGCAGCTGAAGGAGAACGTTGAATAATCCGTGTTTGCTGAGGAGCTCAGACTACACATGACAGCAAGGTCTGTGTACCTCATCCATGCACAGCGTTGCCCTTGTAGGCCTTTTCTATCTCCCGTGGTATCAGAAAACCACCATCACGATAAATGCCTCCTCACTGACGACGGTGACGCACCGCAGTGGGGTGGGTGAGTCAGGCATGGTGGTGGTGACGAGGTGACATGATTAGCACGACGGAGGTGCCCCGCACTGGCACACGCTCCCTGCCCACGGGTGCGCTCCTCGGGCAGGCGCCCACGTGCTCCTCGTCCCTCCTGGTCACTCGTGTTGCCTGCTTGTGGCCAGCAGCTCAAGACGGCTGGCCGGTCAGTTGGACTCAATGCAGATACAACCCAACGGTGTCTGTGAAGTGCTCTTTGCGGCCACCGTGCTGCTTTCTAGAAAACAGTATGTGTGAATACAGATTTTATCCTCTGCAGAAAGACTATTACTAGAGCTTAACTGTATTTTGCTAGAAGTTAAGCATTTTGTCCACACCCAAACTATCATTAGTTTAATTATATCAGTGTAAACCTCTCAGGACTGTAAATGGATGTATTTACTTATCTTCCTATACATGTAGGAGGTTGAGTTCACTTAAGGGTATCCACATACAAAATTCTACCCTGGTTTTAGCAACCACATGTATTCACACTGATCAAAAACTGCTTAATGTCTCATTTTCAGCTAAATGAATACAACTGTGTGCTTACATCGGGTGTAGTAACTTGCCATGGAGCAAACTCATGGTGCTCACATGCATAAATTCAGTCATGTTTGTGCTTGACCAGAGTATGGACGACAGAAATTGAAGGGAGAATGGAAGAGAACAAAAGTTGCCCCTGATCAAAGTCACTAGTTTGGAAAAGAGGGATCAAGGTGAAAAGAAGAGGAGAATTTAAACCTGTGTCATGTTTTAAACTCGCTTTGAACAATGAAAACTGCAACCTTGTGCCTGTGATTCAACACAAAGTTGAGAGCCAAGGTAGGAAAGACAATTGAATCCTGCAAGCCTGAGCACGTTTTCAGAAGCCGTGTGGTGTCAGGACATTTCCATGGCTGGGGGCAGGTGGTGGTGACAACAGGCGTACATGTGGCATCCACACATTGGCTCTGCTCTGGAGAGCAGAAGGTAGAGGTGAACGGGGAGGCCTGAACACAGTCCTGATGCATGCGTGGCTTGGGTGCTGTCGTGGGATCAGGAAGGAAATGCTGACTAACAAAAATGCTCTGAACTGCCTTTTTTTTTTTTTTTTTTTTTTTTTTTTTTTTTTTTTTTTTTTTTTTTTTTGTCATCAATGCCCTAGCATCAAGCAACAGTGACTTTGCAGTGACTCATTTCAGATATCCCAGTACGGAAAAATAACTGAAACTTCCCAAATTGGTCACAGAGCTTGTTATAGGTCATGTATTTGCCTACTGAAATATTTAACTAGAACACACCAGAACAGTTACATATCCCTTGTGAACGCCTCCCTCGATGTAGTGAGTGAAACTGCCAAGAGAGATTATAATTTCCCCTTCTCATGGAAAGCAGCAGCGCTCAAACTGTTTAGCTCAGGAGGCCATGTGACTTATGTCGTTTCAGGCAGTACTCCTGTTGCATCCATCCTGGCAAACCTCCTCGAGGCACCGAGCATGCATGCCATGGTCATCCTGCTCAGCCCGCGTGTGCCCTGGGGAAAGAGGACTTTGGGAGAGAGCTGCTCCCAACCAGAGCATCTCATACAGTTTGAACTTGACTGTCCACTTCCCTACAGGAGGGCATGGGGCACAGCGTGAGTCAGATGATTTTTAACAACAGCAAGGACCTGCCATCCCTCATCCTCTCCTTGGGATAATGGGACCACTCTCCATGCTGCTGTTGTGCCATCATGCAGTGTTGTGAGGCCGTGCACCTGCCGAAAAGGTGGGAGTCAGGAATAGGGTGCCACTGCCACTGGTTTTAGCTCGCTCCTTGGGTTTTCTGGAGAGGAGGGGGACAAAGGTATAGGATAAACAATGCAGCTGTGGCCAGTAGTCTGGGCACTGCTGATAAATGGGATGTGCAGCAAGGAGCCTACAGACCTTTCTTAAATGAACTGTCATGCCAGGTTCTCCGAGGGAATTTCTGTGATGCCTAGATCCCAGTTGTTTCATTTATTGACTTTTTTTAAAACCAGAAAAGCCTTTATTTACCTTATTTTCTTCAGAATGAAGATGATCATGGGAAATAAGAAATTTGTCAAAGGGAAAACCTTGTGAGTGGGAAAAGAAAGTAAGAAACAAGGGCAAGAGAAGTATGAGAATAAACCAAAGCCACTCTTTGCCTCAATTATTTCCTGACTTGTTTATTGCAGTAGCTACTTATTAATGGGCTGACTCAAGCCCTCAGATGTGTGAGCTCCTACCCCAATAGTTTTATCGTGGTAAAAACAAAGTGCTAACAACAACAACCCCAAAGTGTCCACAACCAATTCTTGGCATAGAAAGTGTTAGCAAGTCCTAATGTAGTAATTAAATGTACTCAATGCTTTCTGACTTCACAGATGACAGTCTGTGGTTTGCCTGCCCACCCAAAATGCGTGGGAGGGCAAACCCAAGTCTTAGAGCTCTAGCTGCACTGAGTGTCTCATCACTTTCCTTATCATGATTTTCACAGTCACTGGGAAAGGGTTGCACCCATCAGCATAAGACATTCCTGAGCAGGAGATGAGATGACTCTCCTATAATTCAAGTTTCCCAGGATTCCTGCATAATCATATTCCATATCTCATCTCGCTGTGCTGTGTACCTTTTCCCTCCTGTGAAACTTTGCATTGCTTCTTCATATGAATATAAAGAGAACTCACGGAAGAAAGCAGGAATTTAAAGCAAGAAGAAAACCTGAAAATGCGATGAAGGCCTGGAGGTGCAGTCAAGGTCCTGGTTACTGTACAAAGACCCAGAAAATTCTGAGTTTCTGGGCTTTAAGGAAGCCTTTGACAAAGTCTCTGCCCCTCCTTGCCTCTCCCTCTCCCCACCCCAACCCCCCAAAAAAGAAAAAGAGATAAAAAAGAGCCATAAACTGAAAAACTTTTAGAGTAAATAGTTAGAAGGTGAGGAGAATCATATTTCATGGGCAAAAAGCGAAGATGAAGAGTAGGCTGGTGATTCTCAGCATGGCTTGGTGCTAATGAGGAGCAGCTCCAAGCACCTTACCTAGCACAAGTGTTTGAAATGCGTCAGTCTGGAAAGGAGGGGAAACCACTGCGGCCACAAAGCTGTACACAGCCAGTGATTGGTTCGTGAGTCAAGTAAGGGCTGCAAAGAGGCCTAACAAGATGGAGTGCGTTGTGGGTAGGGAACCATGCTGCTGACAGGAGATGGTATAGCACTTCTGGGGGGTTGAACCTGCTGTACCCACTGCATGGGAGGACAACATGCACCCTTCGTGCTCCTAGGGGCATGTAGTTCTACTGCTCCTCCTGGCTTTTGACTCATAAGCGTGCCCTTTTACCACTGTTGCTTGGTGGAGGAGGTGTCATGCCAAGCATAGCTGTGTCCTCAGTCCATGACACGCACAGCGCACAGCAGCCAGCTGTGCATGGGGAATGGTTTCTCTCAGGCATCTTCCCGGTGCTATGACCGTGAGAAAGATTTGAGTACTATCATAAAGAGCAAAACCAAGGCCGCTACACAACAGACCGTAGCTTCAGAAAACAAACCAGATGCTTAGTGCAAATTAAAAATGAGTAAGAGGATGCTATTTACATCCCAGCAGCTTCCACAGTGACATTATAACATAGCACAGCGTGCAAGGTATACTCGTTTCAATTGCAGGCCACTTTTCCTAAAGAGATACAGAAACCTGGTGATAGAACAACTCAAGTGAGGGGAGACTTCTCAACGGAATGTGATCAGGATATTTGGGCTTACCTAGTTAGGCAGGAGGTGACTAAAAGGGGGCACAGAAGAGCACCCTATGGCACACAGGCAATGACTATAGACCTGTTTCAGTTAAAAATGAAATGAAATGAAACTGAAAGATAACCATTTCCAGTAAACGAATGGTAAATATTTTTCACCAATCTGTCAAGTTCATTGCCACAAGATATGAAAAAGACAAGGAACTGTTAGGTGTTTAGGCATTTACATCAAGAAAATGGAAGGAAGATATCTAAGGAAGGAAGTTTATCTAAGGAAGATAAATACATCACAGGTGATAAGACAATTTCTTTCCCTGGTGAAGGTAAATAGGAAACCATTTTAGAGAACACACTACTCCTCAGCTGCTTAATAAGATGCTGGCACCTTTTTTCAGAAACATCTAGAATTGCCCAGTGCCGGGAAGGACACAAAATGCTTTAACCTTCTATGGAAGTCCTCCTATTCCTAGCACAATAAAGAAATCCCATGTGAACAGGAGTGCAGTGGATGCTGGGAGCTTATTTTTCTGACACTAAGGATCAGGAATGTTTAATGGGATGGGTAATGTTGTGACCCCGTGTGCTCATCTCCATCTCCAAAAATGGCCATTACGGGGAGCAGCCTCTGAGCAGCCTTATAAAGACATTCAGGGCAGAGTGCAAGACCCATCCCCTCTTCTTCTCAGCTTTCACGTAAGAAATACACAGCTAGATGTGTTACCCAAAGTTATAAGAGACTATTTAAAAAAAAATGGCACCATAGGCCTGTGGGATGTGACGATCATCTGGCGGGTATTACCGCTGAGGCTAACAGAAGAACAGCACCTACCTGCAAATAGTGTGTGCCGGGAAATTCAAATTAAGAAGCCTGCTTCATGTTAGATTAACAGAACTGAATGGGTTTTTGATCTATCATTCCATATGAATTCACAGAAGAGACACTGAGTTGTTTTGGATCCATAAATAACCATAAACAAATGTAGGGCCAGATAATCTTGCTCTTCCACACAGAGGAGGTTTTTGCTAACATTTCAGAAACATCGTGTCTTGTTGCATTTGAGCGCAGAAATTAAAGTTGCCTTGAGGCAGCTTTAACTTGTGTGACCGACACTTACAAAGTGAATCACAGTAGGCTTTACTGACCTTGGCAAAATCAGAGGTCATATTTTCACAGATATAAGCCCTTTTAGTTATACTCCCCTGGTTCCCTGCAAAAAAGGATTCTTTTCTTACCTCTGCAGAATGTAATGCATGTCCTCACCTTCATTCTTCCCTCTTCAAAGTATTACTGAAGCTACCAAGAAGGAAATTAAGTTCCTTTTAGAACATTTCAGTACAATTATTCAGGGCAGGATTTTCTGCCATGCTCTTGGGTATTTTTATATTTATGAGTTCTCTTTAAGGCTTTAATGGAGCAGCAGCTGGAGTAAGATGAACCAAATTTGACTCTTAAAGAGAGACTTGGCACATTAGGGGCAGATTCTCATTAGCCTTGTAATTTTTAATCTGGTAAGCAGCTGCAGTGATTGCAGCATGTCTAGTATCTGAGTGTGGTACTATGCAGGGTGAATAAAGTTTTCAGAGTTTGACCCTTTATTATTCCAGCAGAAAAGCTCCCACAAAACGGCAGCCGTTTGTTACAAGAGAACAGCTGATGGACTGGGGAGGTTGTCACATCAGCATGGCTTCATTTCCTCTACAAAAGAAGTCCTACTGTTGACATTTAAGGAAAAATAAGGAAAAAGACAAATACTGGAAAGAAAAAAAATAGTCAAGCCGTTTTTCAGAAGATGAAGAACAAGCACTCTTCTTTTAACATATTCATAATGCTTGTCTCCTTTTTTTTTTCTATGTGTAGAGTAAAAGAGCATGTAATGCCAAGGAGGGATGGGGTGGTACAATAACTGTGGGTGGGCTATTATAAATTTATGGTAAATTTGAAGGAGCTGATGTAGATTAGCTTTCATTGAAACTTACCGTATTGCCTCACATCCAGCACAGTGTGGGAGCAGTTCCTATTGCTCAGGTGATGCAGGATGAGGAAGACTCTGCTCAGGCCAAAGGCCCAGCTAGCTCAGCACCCTGTTTCTGACAGTGACTAGTAGCAGATAGGAAAATGAGAACTTGATGACAGTGATTTGGGTGTATTCCATTGCTTCCAGCAATCTCTAACCTAGAAACTTCCCAAGCCAGAGGTGAATACTTTGTGCATAATAGTTCTTAATGAACTTTTCCTATAACTTTGGCTAACTGCTTTTTAAAACCCATGCAAACCTGTGGGATGTACAGCATCCTGTGGCACTGAATTCCTCAGTATATCTTTTGTTTTATGAAAAAGTCCCACCTTTGTTTTGAACCTACCCCCAGTAATTTCTTTGGAGGCTGTTTATTTCCAATAGTTTAGCAACTAGTGAATAATTATTCCCTGTTCAACTTCTTAATGACTTTCAAGATTCCCTAGATCACTGTCATCCTCCTCCTCAGTCATCTCTTTCTAGGTGAAAAAATCCTAGGCTGTTAATTTGTCTCTTGATTTTTTTTTCCAGCGACATTTTTAGTCACTTTTTTCTGTTCCTTGTGCCTTTTGTAGCTATACCATATACTTTGAGATAAAGAATTGGGACTTCATAGAGGATTTGGAATATGGGGACAAATATACATATATATATATAGCTAATATATATGTTGTTGTCCCCATATATATATTTCTCTATTCCTTTCATAATAATTCCCAAAATGCTGTTTGTTCTTGTAGTGCTGCCAACCTCTGAGCTAAGGGCTTCATAGGACAGGCTATTATAACCTTCTGGGTGGAAATAACTCAAAACCCACCACTGGGTCTCTGAAGTTAGTGTTACTTTTTCCTGTGCACATAGACATTGTGTGCACAGTACTGATTTTCATCTGATGTCTTATTGCCCTGTTGCTTTGAATCATGAAATTGCTCTGTGATTCTGCACAGTCATCACTCATTTTTACTACTTTAATGACTTAGTATGATCAACAAACTTCATCATCTTACTGCCCATTGCCTCCTGCAGATGATTAATGAATAGATATAACAACACAGATGCAGAACACTTCTCTTCAGGACTTGAAGATTTATTCCTACCCTTATTTTCCTTTAATCCATGAGAGAACTTTCCTCCTGGTTTAACACCCTTAAGAGCTCTTGATAAAGGATATTGTTAAAGATGTTGAATGAAATCCATGTCTACTGTATGAGCCAAATGAACCACATCTACAGTCTCATTACCTCCTTTAGAAAAAATCTAGTATATTCATGAGACAAGGCAACCCTATACAACAGCTATTATGACTGTTCTTCATTATATCATATTTCCCCATGTATCTACTAGCCCTATGCTTTTAAAAAGCTCGTCCAGTACAACTAACTGTCCTCCTGGTCTGCAGTTTCCTCTCTGTCCTGTCTTTACCCCCTGAAGCTACATGCTGACAACCAATGATACACAACACTGCAGAAGGAGAAGCCTGGGAGGTACAGTATTTCTCAAACGTCCAAGGGATGCAAAGAGTATTGCACAGACATTTTCAGGCCTCCTTCCTGGAACTGCCATCTGCTAGCAGACATGTGAGCATCAGTTGCTATGGCAGCACACAAAATACTATGTCCAAACCCTGGAAACACAGAGTATAGGTCTAGAACTGGGCTGTGGACCAAGAATCTCTGCAAGAACTGGAGGATGAGGATTTTACCCCCTTCCTGGCCTGTGTACACGGCATCTTTCTACTACTGCTCTTGTACAGTTTCAAAGCTGACATGGGTTCAATGCCAGGTGGGCCTCCTGTTCGGGACTAACAGTATTTAGAGCTTTCTGGAAAACAAACCTTACCTTTGTTTTACAAATCTCCCTGTGGAGAGACTTATACGGAGCAGCGGCGGGCTGGAGCAAGACATTTTGGTGGCTGTTTCCCAGTAAACTTATGCGCTACCCATTGTGCTTGTGCAGCCTGTTGCAAAAATGGATGCTGTCCCCAGAGTGTTGGCTGAATATTGATTTTGCAAATGGTGGGGTGGGGGAAAGGAGTGAAAGAAAAGGCCATTGTAGCTGCTGTTGCATATAAATAGCCGTGAGGTTAATTTATGTTATTTATGGAAATCTGGAATACTGGGAATGCTTTAATGCTTATTCCAGCTAGACTATTAGTGCTGTTCAAGTTCTTATATGCATGCATCACCATGTTATCTAAATGTCTCTCAGCCCTCTTTAAATGCAGTCAGGCAAGGCTTTAAACAGACTGGAAAGGGGACTGTGAAAGAAAGTATCATTTTCTGTAACTATTTATAATCCTAAAAGGATGCATGTAATACAAGTGCGCGTGTGAAAATAACCTTTTATCTACTACCAGATCCTGGAGAAGAGCTTCAATAAAAGACTTAAGACTAATTTATGTTCAGCATGACTTTGCTTAATAACCTTGTACAAAATGCACACTCATCACCCATTTGACTCTGCAAACTAACCTAAATTAAAAGAAAAAAAAAAAAAAAAAGCAAATTCATCTATATCTTATCTCTTAAGGGGATGATGGTCACAACATGTTTAGCAGGGGCACAGTGATTTGCTCTCAAACCTTCCTCTTTTAATGGCTTGTGGAAAGAGAGTGTGACAAGAAGATCCAATGGTGAAATGACTGTGCCA
The DNA here is from genome assembly GCA_034781795.1 of Crypturellus tataupa. NCBI lineage: Eukaryota > Metazoa > Chordata > Aves > Tinamiformes > Tinamidae > Crypturellus > Crypturellus tataupa. Next base: position 379,055 of record JAWLRI010000991.1, on the reverse strand, counting down.
CCTCAGCTGAAAATATTCTGTGGTCGGAGCAAAGGGTGTATGGGAATGTGCCAGAGGCGGGGAGCGAGGCGAGCCTGTAACGTACACAAACAAGTGCCCGCGCGGGGACGGGCCGTACACACAGCCACTGTCAGAGACTTCCTACCCCTTCAGGGGCTCGCTCTTCTGCTGAAATGCACAGACACAGATGCTTTTTTTGACAGTGTATCTCAAAGAGTGTAAAAGCAAAAGCCACTGCTAAATATAGAAAGCTGTCACATGCTGCCTTTAGTCACATTTCAATTCATTGTAAACTGCTGCATGCATCACACCCGAATAATTTTAACCTTGCCTACAGGTTTGAGGCTTTTTATTTTATTTTTTTTTTTTCAAATATGTGCACATCCCTTTTCCTCCTCTAATTTAGAAGTGCAAATGTAGGCAAACAGTGGATAAACAGGCAGTTTGGATGGTCCTATAAACACTAAAATGTACAGACATGCCCGAAAAAACACGGGAAGTGGTGCTGAAAGGGGGAGCGAGTGAATGAGTCACTTTCAAAGCAAAGCAGGCAAAATAAGTGAAAAAAAAAAAGAAAAGATTTGTGTCTTGACTCAGTGCCCAAAAATCTTCAGCTGATGCTTCATTGCAGACTCTGAACTTCAGCTTATTTTTCCTCTCATTTGTTCTCTTATTTTTATGTCTTACATAATGGAGCTTTGATTCATAGAAATCTATTTATACTCTCTAGGATCCGGGCCAGACTCTGGAGTCCCAACTCCATCTTTACTGAGGCAAAATGGTCATTGTGGTTAGTGATATGAATGAGGTTTGCTCATATTGCTAACTCAGGGCTGGGTTCTACGGTGGACTCTGCTTGATAACCCCACACTTTCTTATATTCTTGATAGAGTAATGATTTAAAGGGAAGGAATTTTAGCTGTATTTCAGCTGGAGGATGGACGTGGTGGAGAAGGGTGGTTGGACGACCAGGCACTGGTACTGCCCCAGCAGGAATATAGTTCCTCAAGGACTGAGATCATTTAGGGCAAGTTGAAACCTGCATGAGATCTTGGAATCAGGGGGCTGGTTTCTGCTGGGGGAGTTTTGCTTGGGTGTGAACGGGGCACGACAAGGGTTGGATCTGTGTGATGAGCTCGAGGAGCTCACTGACCTTTTCTCTGGGCAGCTGGCAGAGCAGTGACGGCTGCCAGAGAGAGGGCTCCCTGCTGACATCAGAGTTATTCTTGGGGCTAGCTGGAAAACACTGTGAGATAATGTTCTCTGCTGCAGTGATGAGGCTGATTTCAAGCACTTCACATGAAAATAGCAGCCAAACCCAAATTAAATAGGTTAGAGGAGCAGAGCTGAGTGAGGTTGCTTTTCCGTGGCTTTATAACCAGTGGCTGTAATTTCTACTGCCTAAGTATGAGCCCCCAAGGCTGCTTTCCCAGGGGCCACAGCATGCCCACGTAGCACCCTGCAGGCTGCTAGTGCTTCAGCTCTCAGCCCCACAAGCCCCGTCTCCTCTTGCTCATGTCCTTCCTTGGATGCTCCCTGGTTCGTCACTGCCTTGCCCAGGGCTGCTGATGGGCCGCGATAGCCGTCCCGGCTCTGCCTGCCGTGCTCAACCCCGTGCCCAGCGCTGCGTCCGCCCCAGTCCTGCCCCGACCTCCCCTCGGGAGCCACCGGCCCTCGCTGCTCCCTGACACCACGCTCGTATTTTTAGCTGCACTATGAGGGATCGCTGCAATGACTCAGGGGCAACCAGGAGAAATGCTTTCAATTTATGACCAAGTACACACACACACACACACACACATTTATATATAGCTATATATGTAACTCCTCACTAATTCCTCACAGTGCAGAACCCATGAGCCGTAGATTGGGTGCTGCGGCTTTTGGCAGTATCAGGGTAATGAAATAGCCAAGAAGTGCTCCTTAATCCTTCACTCCCCCAGCTATTATTCTCTGAACGTTGGAGATAAATGTCATTTGTAAATCCCACTCACTGCTAACATTAGTACTATGCATATGTACTTCCCTTGACAAGTAACCCTACCAGTGAAATCTGTAAGGCAGCAAAATCTATACGATTTTCTTTTAAGCATGGATAACTAGTAATTGGGGGCATCTGTCTCTGCTGAACACCCACACTTGCTCTTTTTTAAAGTGTTCAAGGTTGGTGACATACAGTCAAGGTAAAGCAGCCTTGAAAATTTTGACATCCATTCTCCTAATTATGAACTTCGCTATCAACTTTCCCTGTTAGAGTGGTTTTTCCTTTTTCTCTTTCTCGTTTTTCCAGAACTAATCTGTGAAGAACACTACTGTAGCTGAGCCCAAACTCTGCCAATACATTAATTTAAGTGAACAGACATCAGGGAGTGGGACACTGGTTCTGCTCCTCCTCACTTAACACCCCAGACGTTTGGGGAAGTTAATCTGCCCTAAAAGGTCCAGAATAACCCTGAAAGGCTTCAGTCCCTCAGTTCAGCCCTTCTGCCAGCTCTCTGCAACAGCTCTGGCAGCAGAGAGCTGAGCTGCTCTCGTATAGGGCTGTCCCACGCCAGCGAACCTGAGGATGTCACTTGTGTGGGGGAAATAACCCCATTTTCAGTTGGAAGATGCTGTTCTTTGGGCCTGTTTCCTCCAGATTCAGGTATGTGCCTGGTATGATCTCGCAGGAGGTGCTGTGAAGCTACAGCCTGTGGAAAAAATTATCATCCAGCCCAGTGGGACTAAGCTACTCTTTCCCTCCATCTGGGAAACAGAGAGCATTTTCCCCTTTGCTTTTCACCTAGGCTTTACAATAGCAAGAGGGACACTAATAACACTTAAAGGTACATAAATTAGACAGCTGGTGTCCCTTGGCTCCTCCAGCACTGTAGATCAAGTGCTCCAAAAGACAGTTCAGATCTGAAGTCTGTTAAGATCCTCTGAATTGCCTCCTGGAGCAACCTTCCCTTCCCCACCATCTCTCCAGGCAGGCACTAGGGAGCCAGGCTCCAATCTCAGGATTGGGAGGAGTTGAAAAATGGTGTTAGCAGACAGCTCTCTCCCTTTTCCTTCCCTTCACATCTCATTCAGGTATCTTGAAACCCTGTTGCCAAAAATAGTGAAAAAAAGAATGGAACAAGTACAAATACAAATAGTTTAAAATCTCCATGCTTAAAGTAAGATGCCTTCTGAAATTATTTACTGAAGTACAATGATGGCACTGATGAAATATAGAATTTAAGAAATAAAAATGTTTCCAGGTTGTGATTCTTATATGCATCCTTAAAACCCTAGAAAAGACTACAGTGATTGCCAAGCTATAAAGTGCTAGAAACAGAAGTTAATAACAAGAGACATCGCCACTAATAGACTTTAACTATAGCAACACTAGCAGGTGATACAGCAATAATGAAAATAATGGTCCCTTGCAGATTAAAGATGGGTAATGTCTTTTCATGATAGGTCTGCCCCACGCTGCGTGTATAGTGCAATCACAGCAGCTACACTTTCCACTGGTTTTATGAAGAGCGGATTGCAATTCACTGACTGACCTCATTAAATTGTGATTTCTATGTGGATGTTGCAGGGCGTTTGGGTATATCTAAACTGAGGTAACCCATGAAAAGAAAATGGGCTTCCTTGGGTGCCTATCACCGTAATAATTGTTGTGCTTAGCTAGCATCAACCTATGCAAGAAATGAGGAATGTGCATAACAGCCTTGCCATTGCAGACAGGTTCCTGCAAGCAATGCACCACCGGAAAAACCCACTCTGCCAGCACCCCTCCACTGGTTCCTGCCAGTGTTTTGGCAAAAATGACTTTGTCCGATCCAGGCAATGGAGGGAAGGAGTGAAGTCTCCTGCAAAACAGATTCTCCAGAGATAAGACAGGAGGAGAGAGCAGATAAGGCTGCAGTGGGTTCGCCTACGCTGCCGTGTTGGGCAAGAACATGCCTGGAGAATACCCCAGAAAATATGCCCCAAATGATGACCCAAATGCATATGCAATGCATATTCGCAAGACACATATGATTATAGAAACAAAAGAGGAAAATGATTTTCTTGCTTTCAGCTCTGCCTCTTCAGCCCTTGAGTAAAATTGCCTCCTGAACAGTAATTTGCCAATCATTTGAAAACAAAACATGCTCGTGAGCTGTGCAGCGCAACCAGTTCCCAGGCAATGCTTTGCCCAAGGATGGTGTCTGTCTGCAATAGTGGTTGCAAAGCAACTTGCTTCCTTCAGCGTCTGTGTTACCCGAGAGCAACACGGAACATCTGCAGTGACTGCCTCCCCCGCCTCCCTCAAACTTTGAAATTCATTACAGGCAATTTTACTATTTCTATTAGCAAAACCTACAGGTTGCCGCAGCTGGGTGCTTATGTGAGAGCTCTTAGTTTGAACATGAGACTGTGAAATCGAATGTGCCTGAACAGTGAAGCTGCAGCCTAAGTTTTCTTTCGCCGAATGCTTGTACGCTGTTGCTAAAATGTGGCCCCACAGGCGTTGGCTGAAGGCAGAAACAACAGTTATGTCGATAAGTAACAAAATTTATGTGTAAAAGCCACAGAATTTTTTGAAAATTTCTCTTCTAGTCATAAGCTAAGATCCACTAACATAAGCAGGGTAAGATCAGACCTTACAAAACCCCACACATATAACTTATGGTTATCTTAGCATTCCACTTTGATAACACTATTGTTACCTTTTTAATAAAACGATGGAGTTCTGCTCCATAGTAATCGCTGCATACTGTTGTTTGTGGCCCTAATAATATTTTTCCTAACAAGGAGGAGCCTATTGGTGCTTCTAGGAGTAGAGTAAGTGTTAATTAGCTTTTGGGGTAGGCAGGGGAATCCCTGCTGGGTATTTAACCTACATTTGTTCTTAATTTACAGGAGTGTTCAGGTCTCAGTCTATTGTTAGAAATGAAAACAAAGCAGTTCGATGGGATTTTTCTGGAAGCACTAAAAGGTCTATTGCAGCAATCTTTGTGGCCAGGATCTTTTCATTGAAACCAAAAGATCTTGAAGAAGGGATGAGATTACTGGGCAAGTTAGTTTTTTTCCTTAGAGCAAACATCCTCCTCTTTCCCCACTTAGCAGCTCGTTTTAATTGTAAAACAGCATGTTCTCTGTTCTGAGGGAAGCATTTGCCTGGCAAATTTACCACTGTTGAGGGCAATGCTAGGCCCTGGCAGCCCTCAGCAGGTTGATGAGAGGAGCACATTCTGCAAAACATGGGAAAACAAAGGCAATTGGCAGCGCACAGAACACGCATTCATTGTGTGCAGCCTGTGAAGGTCATTGTCAGGGCTGCTTGTAGAAGGCCACGATTGTGGGCTCTCCCTGTGGTGGTTTTGAAGAAAGAAGGATCTAAGCAGAACAAGTGGATGTTCAAAGGGACAAAAGGGAAGGCCCACCCCCAAGAAAACAGAAATTGGAGAGTGGAGAGAGGGAAAAACAAACAGGCCATTTCTAGCCAGCTATCTATAGCCTGCTATGATGCAGCTATGCTTCCCTTGTAGCTCTGAGCACACTGCTCTGAGATCTGCTATATCTTGAAATGATGTAAAGTAAATCTGAAAGGATTTTGTCCCCAAATTATCTACATAAGAACATCTTGCTGCATACTACTGTCCTGTCCATGTTTGCAATACAACTTCCATATCTGAATTGTAAGTACAGAATATCTCTCTAAGGCAGTGTATAACCAGTCAGGCTAACAGTGACTGAAGCAGCTGCTGTGGCGAAGCACCCAGCATCTCCACACTTTTATCACAGCAGGAGCTTTGCAGCAGTAGTCGTTTTCTCAGCCTATCACCTGGACTACTCCATCACTTTTTCTTCGCTGGCTCCTTTCTCTCTGTAGGGATCATGCCTCTGGGTTGGCTCTTGTCTCTTCGTGATATCAGGCAGAAATTATTTCTCCTCACTTTCAAGCTCTATTAGAGTCTGTCCCCACCCTGCCCGTAAACCTTGTTTCATGGTCACGAGGTTGACTTCCACCTTCATCAGCCACAAACAGGCACGTCTGTTATTTTCTCCTTGGGCTTGGGAGGAACTCCTCGTTAAAAGTTTACAAAGCTCTCCCTTTCCAAACTTTAAAAAAGACTCTCCTTTATATAACATAGTCCCAAATCTTGCGAGTGGTTTACTGGAATCACTGCCTATCCAGGATGGCCCCAACTGTCTTGCTGTCCCCTCGTGCCCCTTTGTCTCCAAGTCTCCTTTTTCAGGTCTGTGTTGTGAGGAAGGACGGTGTTTTTGTGTGAATAGCACAATGGTGATCCCAAGTCTGTGACAACTACCCGTGACTCATTGTGTTGAAGCATGCTTGGGCAGAAGGAAAGGAAGGGAGGGGAAAGGTACATAGAGATTTAGAGAAGTTCCTCTCCCTCCCTTTAAACGTTTCCTTTGATACACCTCAGCACCGTCCCTCCAGGGAAGTGCTGCATTAACCTTACAGACCTTTGCCTCAACCCCCAGCCCCCATTTCCAGTGCTGTGCTCCAGCCTGGCTTTCTCCAGGAATGCAAGAGCTACACAGGACCCTGTCTGATATTGCATTACAGTCTGAATCCAAGCGAATGCCTTTGAGTGGAAAACCCAAGTCAGCTTCAAAGAATTAGGAACTTGGTTGATATCCAACTCTTTCTGGGCAGCTCTGCCTTTTGAATCTTTCTGCTCTCTCCTTTCCTCTAGGCTTTGTAGCAGGGAAAGTTAGGTTCTAGCTCTCTGCACGGCCTTGCTTATCTAAACAGTGCAGCATTTTACCATCAGGTGCATCCTCCCTCTGTGACTGTCCATGGGAGCAGACACACCGCATGCAGGAGGGAAACGAGTGTTATAAAGGACAGCTTATAAATGACTTCAGTGAGGCAGAGTGATGTGTCATTCTGGCAGAGGGCCTATTAAAGAGGAAGCGCTGATCTTGAATACATTCAGCTGGGGTTTCTGAGAACTCTTTTATACCCAGTCATTATCCATTTCACATTCTGGAAGTGGATGGTTGTGTTTGCCTATGTGACACAGATCTTAATAGTTTTCTGTGGTACTACATCATTTAGCTCTCAGCTAATACAAAACCAAGCTAGTAATTAACATTAAATGCTGAGAAATGGATCTGATGTGATGAACACTCCGTACATAATGAGAACACTGTGATTTCTTGTTTGGAAGCCATAGTGGTCTTACAACATAATCAGTTGTTACAGATGCCCCAGCAGAGCTGAGATTAAACACTAGTATCTGGTTACATTTGTGAATCTAATTGTTGCTAGGCTGGTAGAAGTTGCACTCTTGGGCTCTGCTTTGGTGGCTAACGGCTCTGGCATCTATTGTCATTTCATAATGGTATAACACTATTTATTCCACAGAATTCCCAGCTGAGCCCTGAATTATACACAGATAAGGCACACCACTAAAAACGCAGCTGTGTCTGGGGATGAGCCTTGCAAGCAACTGATTTGCAAGGCCAGCTTGCACATGATGGGCAGGACAGATCAAAATTAATAATTATTACTAATAAAGAGATGCATAAGCAAATTGATTAAAGGCTCACCGGAACTGGAACCCAGTGTGCTGTACAAAACCAAGGAATAGTTCCTACTCTGACAAAAGACAGAGTTTTGTAAGGGTTAGCTATGTGATTGATGCCACTAAGAAGAGAGACTGGAGGTAAAATAAGCCGTAGGTCACATGGAGGAAGTAAACGACAGCCCCTGTGCTTCATCGGGCTTCTCAGACGCTCATGCTAGTAGTGACTGAGGACTCCTCCAGGATGGTGGCCTCCTTGGGGTCTGAGATGAGGTCCCCAAAAGTACTGAGATGAGTCCTGAATGCACGTGGTCCCTTTTTCATTTTTCCAGAATGAGTTAAGTGGGGAGAGACCCCTGTGGCACCTGTGCCCCTCGGCATGGGCTCCCATCTCCCTTTACAGCTACTCCAGGAGACCTGTGACAAGGGCTTCCTGATGGATAGTCTTTTCTTCCCTACAAAGCCTGTGGCTTCCCTGATTTACTTGCAGCTGCTTTCTTCTCTTGAGAGTGGATAAATCTGTTCTGGCAGCAACAGTGCCCACAAGCTATGGAGTGGAGAAAAACTGTTCTCCCAAGCAGTGAGATGTCCCTCAGCTCTGTCCTGGGTGCTCTGCATTTGTGAGAGGGGAGAAGAGCGCACACGAAGCAATGTGAAAGAAAAAGCGATATTAAAGGGGTCCTGCTTGCAGCAATGTCTCCATCTAGCTCTGGACCTAGGCAGAAGTAGCATGGGGCATGCAGACACAGTAAACAATATAATATTGGCAAATAGAAAATGAATTGCACACTTCTTGCGTGGTCTTTTGATTTCCCTTCCCTCCAATGAGTTTCTCCTCTCCTCTCCTCTCCTCTCCTCTCCTCTCCTCTCCTCTCCTCTCCCTTTCTTTGGTGGGAATTAAAAATTCCTAATGGGAATTTCTTTGGTGGGAATTCCTAATTAGGAAAATCTAAGTGGAAGTAAAAAATCACTGGGAAGAGGAGTAGAAAATGAAAATGGGAGGAACAGGTAAGAAGACGAACACAGAGTGAGGCCAAGGTGGGCAAATGGCAAGCAGTCTGAACAGATTCGAAACAAAGGAACAAAGAGCTGATGGACCCAAAGCAGAGAAGCTGCAGTGTATGCTGTGGAAAATTTTGAACACACTGTATCAGAGTTTAGCGTCATACTGACAAAAAAGTTCCATGTCCATATCAGTCAGATAATAATATTCCTATAAAAGTTCATACACAGTGGGGGCTTGGAAAGTGCAGTGATGTGCCATGAATCCTTAGAGTATAAAAATAGATAGAACACTGACTGGTGTCTGCTCTATTTACCTTGGAAAAAATATGTCTTGCATTGATTCTACTAAAATTTGAACTTGTCTCAAACCTCACAGCTGGATGATGAGACTTTTCTTTTTTGGCAAGTGTATGGCTCTTCCTTGCAAGCTGTCATTAACTTGCGGCTTACCATGAAATATTCTCTTTTCTAATAGAAGCATGTATTTTAAACTGCCATAACCTTAGCTGAGTAAAAACTTTACTACCAGATATAGGGTGTTGAGCATTTGGCGTAGTACTCCTTGGGTTTACGCCTTTGCTTTGTGTATTTTTAATATTTTATGATGCCTAGAAAAAACTGCAGTTGAAGCAGCAGGCTTTTCTAATATATCCACAGTCACCTTCTTGACTAAATTAATCTCTAATTACACAGAGACAGGTTCTCAAGCGGGAAATCTTGATGTAATCTTTCAGCAAGTCCTTCTCTTTCTTTTCTTTTTCTTTTCTTTTTTTTTCTTTTCATGCTTTTCTTTTATTATTTTTTTTTTTAGTGTGTGAACATCACATCCATAATCTGTCTTGTTTGTCTGCTGGTAATTTAGTTTCCTAGCTTTTTCATTTCCCCCTAGGTATTGGATCCAAATTTCACAAAAAGAAAGAAAATATTTGAATCTAATGGGGTAGGGTCAGCTTTGGACCTGCTATATGAATGGGAAGAGAATAATCTGTAGGAATGTGTCTTCATGCAGATTCTGCAATGGCATATATTAATTTTTAATCTATTAATTTTCTAAATTATTCATATCAGAGGAATGGAACAGAGAGGAAAAGGAATGGCAGTTACTACCTAGAAACAATGTCCATATATAGCTAATGGTCTTCTCTTCTCTGCGTATGTTGTAACTCTCCCTCTCTCCATGCTGGTTGTCCCTCAGGTACACACCTTGACAAGACAAAATGGGTTTAGGTAAGTAACCCGACGTCAGTGGAGATGCCCATACCTGAAGTTTTCAAGGCTGGGCTTTCCTGACAGCCCAGCTGTGGTGTCAGTGCCAACTTCAGGAGTTTCTGACCTCTCCTCAGCTGCTCTCTACCTCCCTGTGGGGCTCCTTCTCCTCAGCTGTGTTGACAAGAACTGCCTGTGGGTCCACAATGCAAACTAAACTAGACAGTTCTTCTGAAGTCTGGGTCTAGAAGATGATATGGTTCACCAACAAATGTGTTGACATAGCTGGGGAGAGGATATACTCTGGTGTAAGAGTGGGAAAAAGAGCCTGAACAGCAGGTAGGGATGCCTAGTGTCTACTGCTGTTGAGCCTCTCTACTGTTAAACTGTAGCCTGAATCCTTTGCTGCACGAATGATGAACATCCCTGAGGGGCACATAGGCTTTAGAACATACAGCTTTCCCAAATATTCCTCGGCAGTTGGATGCTTAGTTCTAGCTCTGAGGAACGATGTTGTCTCCACAATAGAAAGAGTCATGGTGACCATGCGCCAACTTGTTAACACACACAGAGTGTTCAAAGAGTGGACTGAGGAGCTTGAGGATCAGTTTGTACATTAGCACCAGCTCTGATAATAGTACTCCCATAATTGATGCAACACACCAGCAGAGGTAGGATTTGGTGGATCCAATCAAATTTTTATTTTACAACCTTGTTTCACTAGTTTCTGTAGAGTTCAGGCAGGCAGGTAACAAGGTGCGGTAACTTGAGAGCTGCTATTTTCTCAAGACATGATGCAAAACAAAAGCAACTAGTTAAATATGCCTAGAAATTATGAGCTTTTCAGACCAGCAACTGTATCTCTAACTACTGGGGTGACACACAGCACAAGTGATACTGAACTAGATTGTGTCTTTTTTTTGCATTACCGTCAAACAAACAATGAAAGGGCTGTGAGCAGCACTCTCTAAGGTATTGCTGTCTGCATACCAGCCCCCGTGCTTGATTTCAAGTGGATGAGACTTTAAGAGCAATCCTCTGCAGCAGATTTTTGTTTTAAATTAAAGATGCTACAAGACTATTATGTCATGAGGCATCACGAAAAATACCCTTTCAGAAGATCAGATTGACACTTCCACCCTGTAAGTGCACAGTACAGCAGCTACACACAGTGCTAATGTTTGTGCAGGCACTGTGTCAGGTCCTCGAGGGCAGGCACTGAGGCACCTCTTTGTTCCCTCACCTGCACTGAATAAAGAATGTTATCGGTGCTCTGATAAATCATGTCACAGAGTTTTGTTACGCTTGGAAGGAAAATAATATGATGTGTTACAAAGCCTGGCAGATGATAAGAAAAGGTTTGCTTTGGTTTGTTTTAAATAAGGTTTGTTTTGTGTATAGACATCCACATAAGAGAATATACCAGTGATTAACATGATCTCATGGCTGGATTCATAGCTGGGGCTTAGAGACCTGAATTTCAATACCTCGCTCTGTCATTTATTTCCAAAGTCATCGTCAACATGTTCATTAGATAAAATACTATTTAACAAATAGTGGCCTGGCAGGCAAGCTCAAGAACAGTTTTCTGGATTGCCTAAATGCCTAGCTGTCAAGGGAGGTCAGGCATGTATTTCAGCTACTATCAGAGCAGGTAAAATCTATACAGCAAACCCTACCTTACATTACTCTCTACAGCCTCTGCTCTTAGAAGGATGGCTAATGCTCTGTAATGCTGTCTCCTGAGTTTGCTCTTACATACAGTCCTGAAGCCATGAGAAAACTGAGTGATAAGACCTATCACACCCTTGTGAAATTTCTTGCTATTTGCCTCTCAAAAAATGTCATGTCAGGGACAGAATGTATAGCTGTAAGGAGCCTTGCATTCTCCTTTCCCCATAGAGAAAATCTGTATAAGATCACTGCTTTGGAAAATCCACTAGCTCTACGTAGATCACAGCCTGAATGGCCGAATGGGGTCACAGAAAAGGGATACCACAACCAATGCCACAGAAACGATTAAAAAAGAAAATGGGAAAAGCTCCCTGTCAGACTAGCCATGGAAACAGCCCCAGGAATGAAGTAGTGACGAGGGGAGGCAATTCTCTTTCAGGTAAGAGGTGCTCCAGATGACTTGACTGGGTAGATAGTTCCTGGAGGGGTGCAGTGACGCAATGAGCACATCCACAGGGCACATCCACAGGGCGCATCCACAGGTTCTGCCACAGACAGACCAGCAGCCCGGCTGAGACTGCCTGTAGCCAAAGCCAAGTCTCCATGTTGTCTAGCTCACCTACTTGTCTGCAACATGGTGGCCCAAGGTTGCCTCTATCGACTGTCTCGCAAAAGCTGTGTAGACTGCATAGAGTAAATGACATGCTGGTAGTTGACTGTGAACATCTGGAAAGAGCTTAATTTGGAGGGTAATTCCTGAAAGTCAGACATGTAAGCAATGAGCTACATTTGGACCATTAACGCATTCAGGAAGACCACGAGGAACAGCAACACAAGCAATCCCATGGAGGCTTGGCAACAGGAACTTGACAGTCAGGTCTTACTGCTGTCTTGGGACAGCAGTGTGCAAGATCATCCCACTCACAGCTACAGTCACCCCAGAGCTCCTCAGCTCCTTGTAGAGGCTGTTCCTCCTGCCACCTCCCTGAGGTCTCACCTCTTGAACCTGAGGACTGTGTCTAGATCACCCCATCTGTGAGACATTGACCTAGGTGTGAAGCAAACTGAGAGTGGCCAGGGCAGCATGCAGAATGAGAACAGGTCCCAGGGGAATGTGGAATTAGGGTATTGTCTGTTTTGTTTGACTGATTGTTTTTTTCCATTCCTTTGATTTTGTTTTTTTTTTATAAAAGGGTAAAATGTCCTGTCTTGGTTCTTTTACCCACAATGGTAATAGATTCACCTAACCAAAAAGATGGATGGATCTAGATTTGAGGCCTGACTTTGTAAATCAGGAAGGGTTAGTAGCTCTAACTTTTTATTTGCTGTACTCTTTCAGCTCCCCTGCAGGCTATATTTTTTAGATAACTTTAAGAGCTTGGACACATTATGCTTTCTGCAGTAACCTATTCCAACCATAAACCAGAGCAAGTCTGAACACATTTAATCTGAGGGGATTCCAGATGGCTATAGTAATAGAGAGCGACCAGTCTTTCAGTGTGTGGTCTGTGCTTAATCTGAGCAAGCAACAAAGCATGGCTATGAGAAAAATACTTTTTATCTGTGGGTTCCCCAATGAGGAAGTCTGGAACTTTTGTAAATGTTTTATTTCATTTTTAGTTATTAATGGCACAAAACTATTAAACATGGGCTGGTTTTCAGTCTCACCCCTTGCCAGCAGACTCTCTGAAGGAAACCAGTACAATTTTCTAACATTTGAGAATGGAAAACAATTTTTTTTTTGCATTTAACAGTAACACAATATTTTTGTGCTTTAAAATATCTGCTTGTCCTCTTGATTTGGGCAGGATCTTAGTTCTGTCTTCCATCTTATCTGTATAGAAAGCAAGGGGAGGCCATGACAGTGCCCAGAAATTAACAGACCAGAGCCTGGTGGAAAGAACCTCTAGAGACTTTTAGAGCTCTTGGTGTAGAGGAGAGCAGCCTGTCTGCATCCGTGGGCTATTCAGGGCAGAGTAGCCCTCTAAGAAAGATGAGCAAAGTGTTTAATTGCAGAAGTGGTGGGGTTAGTGGTCCCTTTTCTAATGAGTCCTTTTCTGCTCACAGGCCTTGGCCTGCCACAGCACCAAGCTCAGTGAGGAAGCTGTGAGCTGCAGGGCACTAGACTCTTTTTGCAGGGCTAATTTGCTGGGATCATGAGGTGCAAATAGGGCAGAGAAGTGAGGTGCAGGGCAAGGCTGAGGACCTTTTGAGACAGGTTGTGTGGTGAAGCATATCTCGGGTATGACAACGACTGGGCTACCCTAAGGACTTGCACTGTGGTATTGGGCATGGTGGCCTTCAGGACCCATTTCACCAAACAGGGAGACATTACCTAGATTTCCTGGGCTTCTGTTATAAAGAGTATAAAATAAACATTCTTCTCTACCTTACAGAGACATGGCGTTTGTGTTTGTAAGATTTCTTATAATGGCAAATGAGTAATTATGTAGCTAAGGAAAACTAAGTACCTAATGTAAGTAGATGAATATTCTTATTTGCTGTGCCTCCATCTCCTTCTGGACTATCTCCAATCATCAATTGCAATTCCCTCTTTCCTTAAAAAAATCAATACTCCACTAAATCTTTTTTAACTTCACACATGAACATTTTATTGCACTATGACGTCTATGCCAAATCCAGGCAATAGTTCACCCTGAATGTCTATGAATTTTAAGACCAATGTTGGAGCAGAAATCAGTTATAAAATTAGGGTTATTAAACTTTATCCGTAGAAAGAAGAGAAAGTGGTGGAAAATAATTGTTATGTTCTAGCAAAAGGGCCAGAGACAGTGATGGGGACTCACGGGGTTGTTACTGGCAAATTTCTGGTGCTCGAGGTTTGCATCATTAAGTAGCCATAGTTAAGCTCCAAACATGCCACAGGATGAGGCACAGTGGGAGATCCGGGCATGGGAGTGTCAGAGATTCTTTAGGACTTGAAGGCATCAGTTGGATTTTCTCTCTGCCCCTGTGACCAACACAGTCGGATGACACATAAGCTGCTGAGAATCACTTCTAGGACTGCCGTGATTAAAGGTTTAAACTTGGGCTATTTGTTTAGACAGATTTTGTCTGGTGGTCCAATTAGAGTCTGAATGAAATGTCCTTGCTATGCACCTGGTAAGCCAAGCCAATGACTTATTTGCATTTTTGTCCATTTCTTTAAGATGTCAAGTTTATTGAGTCAAACTGTGAAGGTTTTGTTCAGAGTGGTGGGGTCTCTACTTGTCTTCAGGAATGGTCTGCTGGAATAAATCTTGAATGAAATAGGAGGCAGGGCTTCAGGTTTTGATGGTGTACTTTACTGACATTTTAAGTTGAAGCACATTTGCAGGAGACTGTGGTTAAAAGCAAGCTTTGGAGTAAATATAGCAATTTGGAATGCAAAAGAAATAGTAGAATTGCTGCCATGTGTGCCGAATCTTATCCCATAGGCTTCAGACAGGCTTTGAATAGCAGAATGGATGAGAGTGGGTGAGCTATTGAGCAATATTTTTGGATTTGAATAATATCCTTGAAATAATATTTTTATAAGGTTTTTGTTCTTCTCACAGCTGTCTCAGTTGGACTTCTAGCCTTGGTGTCTTACAATTTTGAATACCTGATCACAAATGCATAAATCTACAACAAATATTCTTCTTCTTTCTTCTTCATGCTATTCACACACTATTAGACATCCAGAATAATAAAGGCTGCTCAGAGCATAAGGCCTCCTTTCATAAGACCTTCAGTGCTAATATCTTATGAAAATAAAGCCCCAATTGCTGTCTCTTCACACTGCTCGCACATGCTAGAGAGATGGAAAGGAGGAGCATTTTACTAAATTAAGGGGAAAGGAAGGCTTTCAAGTAGCTTTCTTTTCCAAATGGAGCTTATTTGTCACAGTGAACACAGTGAAAGAGAGCAAAAGTGGGATCGCAGGACAGCCCTGCAGGTAGGCACACTTTAATCTGAGCGGTTACATTGCAGTTTTGTGGCTGTGTGCTCAGGGGCAGAGGTGCAAGCAGCTGGCATCCTCAAAAAGCTGGCTTGGAAAGGCGAGGAGAAAGCCAGACCGGAGCCAGCACCGATGCTGTGCAATACCTACCGACAACCCACTTTGTAGTGTCACTTCTGTGGTCCAATTCTCGCCTTCTTGTTCTGGGCCTGCCGCTTACTGTACTAATTGCAATGGCTGTCTGCCCTGCCTGCTTCCTCGCCTGCGTGTTGTATTGTCCTCTTATTTCCTAAGATCTTTGACAGAGGGGTGATTTTTCTTCTCTTGCATGAGAGTGTAGTTCTCATCATGTTATGCCATGGTTCTCATTAGTCTGTAGAAATCCAGCGGCAATAGAAACAAATCTCCCCACTGCTGTCCATGAGAGCTCTGGTAATGAATCTAAGGTCTTTAAGGTAAAGGTTAGATCTGAGCTAGTTAAAAGATGCCTCAGACTTCAGAAAAGATCAGGCTGTATGGAGCCTCCTGCATCCCTGTGAGAGAGTCCTTGTCCCTTACCACCCTCCCCATGTCTTGGAGCAGGGGGGACCACCTTGATGAGAGTGCACAGAAGAGCTCGCTGAAAACGAGCAGATGTCATTAAAACCATCCAGCAGACCTCAGTGAAAATGTGCCGAGCAGTCCTGGCTGAGAGAGACATTTTTCACGCTGTAATGGCCACACAGCTCCCTAAGTGGAAGACGGAAGGTCATTTACTTCACAGAAAAAAAGAGTCTATGAGATCATTTATAACATTACTCACAACCATTATCTATCCCAAATCATTCTTATGCCTTGTCTGTGATATTGGCTGCCTTGCAGTGCTTTGAGTCTCTCTTAACATAAAACCCTTTCTTATTCCTTAATGGCATGGCAGCTGAAATATTTAAAGCATTTGCAGACAAACGTATCTAATTGTATCCTAGATGCACGAAGGCCCCAGGGAACTCTAACTGCTACCACAGTCACATTTACCTGCCCTCAGGGAGTCTGTTGTTTCAGTAAAAACCCTGTCAAATACAGGTTGGTTAATAAGAAAATGCTTTTCCACAAATAGAGCATATTTAGGCTCACATCCTGCACTGACTCATTCCTCTAACTGATAACAGCTTCCTGACCTCTCCCACAATCTGCCTGCTCACTACACCCTGATTAAAGGGCTCCACCGGCTAAAGGACTCGCAACACTTGATTCGTCTCAGACCGAAGGCCCGTGTCCTCCTCCACCTGAAGAGAAGCGAGCCTGGACCAAGCTGTGCTATAAGAACTTTCCATGTTTGAAACCAGACCCGTATGTACATGATTAAACACACATGCAGAAAGAGAGAACTCAACCCAGCAAGGAAGGTTAGGCAATGAAAAACAAAAGATCCTAGCTGGTCTTGAGCCATGCAGTGTTCTTGTTTTATTTATACCACCCCCCCATCCTATCCCCGCACTAGCACAGAGTCAGCCCTGCGTGTAGGAATGGCTTTTCGTGCACAAAACTACTGGAAATCAGTGGGCTCCAGCACACTGTGAGCACTGATCTAGTGCAAGCTTTGATTGTTTATTATTGTTATTATTATAGATTTTAGTAGCTGGACTAATAGCTATATAAGGAGGTCCAATCGACAATATAAGGGGCTGCTAGGGATTTTTCAGGGTCTCCTGATTTTTTTTTTTTCTGGCTGCCTTTATCCTTCTGTGAGTCCTACACTGCACTTTCCAAAAATATTTACTTTGGTTCTGAATTCATACTTCAGAGCATGACTGATGCAGTGCAGGTCCCTGTAGAAGTATCTGGGGCCTCTCACAGAATCACTGTCGTGTTTACTGCAAGAATCTGGCACAGTCACTTCCTCTGGCTTGTGCTAGTGATTGGGTCTTATTTACTGCTGCAAGGAATATGAGAAAGGATGAGGTGCCTTTGTGAGAGGGGGAACCTGAGGTGAAAAGTTCTAGGAATAAGGACAATGTAAGGAAAGTTCAGAGTTCCTCTGTCTCAGAAGAATTCTTTGGTGAGCCTCAATGCTGAAGAATGTGCAGTTATTGCTCTGGTTCTTTGCAAACAGCCTGTGAACCTTGCTTGTTTCTTAGCATGTTCAAAATGACCATTGCATTAGTAAGACATTATTTGAATAGCAGACAACTGCGGAAATTTTTGGCAAGAAAACACACGAGAGACAACAAAGCAATTGCGACCTTTGGCTGCTACAATGTGAAGTGTTTGAAAATCTTCCCCACAAAGTTCTTAGGGGAAAATATTACCCAATGTGTTGCCCCAGTTTATTTTATTTGAGACCTTTGAGACCTTTGTATTTCTGCTGGTTGTGACTATTGCTTTTCCTGTGCTACTGACACAACCCTAAACCAAAACAAGGGCAATGATGAACTGTCTTGCCCAGCTTTAACAAACATGAAAAAGCATGCCACATTCCCTGAAGTAAAAAGTGATTGAATGATCCATTATAAGAAATATGTTTCCAGCTATTTAGTGGAAGCCATCTCAGCTCACTGTAGTACAGTCACAATAACAAAACTGAGGAGTGGGTAGGGAGCAGTTCTGAAAGCTAAGAGTGAAAATGTGTTATGTTAGTCCTAAACCTCTGTTAAGATGAACAGCCAAAGAAGAGAGGAGTTAGAAGTGGGAACACATTGTTCTCATTACCTGCCGGTAGTTGCACATCTGCACCAAAAGTCAACAAAAGGGCATTTTTGTTCAAATGTACATTGTGCAATTAGATAAGAATAAAACAAATCCACATTTATCTAGAATTTTTTAGAATGGCTGTAGTCCTGGTAGACATAGCTGACTTTATAATATGTGAAAGTCTGAGTCACACCAGCAGATTGTACATGGCAGAGAAACTAATCTGATGTAATCAAAATGTTTACAAGCCCTGTAACCCTTCTCCCTCCGTCCTCCTCCGCTTTAAAAAGCCACGTAAGGCCATGGATCGAAGCAATGAAGTGGCAGCCTGCTGAACACTGCAACAATAACAGCCCTGACTTCCTCAGACGTCAATAGTGCAAGTTAGCAGAGAATTTTTGCATTCACTCGAGAAGAGGGTAATATAATCACATGCATCAAAGACTGGAAGTGGAGTTATAATACCACCAACTCTTATCATGAAAATATTGCTAAACATGATTAAACATGGTTCACTGGAAATATCAGAAGCTGCCTACCCAGTGGGATCAAGAAAACAGCAAACAGTTCAGAAATGTGTACTCGGTTAATGCTTACCAGATGCAATCAATTTAGAGTAATAGCCAGTTCCAGTACTTAATACGTATCTTTATATGAAATGAGTACAGATTTACTCCTCTTATGTCTAATAGATTTCCTGCCTCTGCTTTTTTCTTTATTTCCCAAGCAGCAAAACACCTTCAGTTTCTTGAACTCTTTCTCACTCCCTGAGAAAGAGGGAGATTCCTTAGATAAAACAAGCTTGATATTGCTTCCTGAGCAGCTCTCGGGTTTGCTGAGGGCAAATGCGATGACACAACACATTTAGGGTTTTGTAAGGCATGTGACTTTACCATGCATGACAGTGCATTAGTAGATGAGAACTGCCAAGCCAAAAGAATTCAAAGTAAACAGATTAAATATTGCCTGTAAAAAAAAAATAAATAAATAAGGTGTCACTCTTTTTTCCTTTTTTTTTTCTTTTTTTCTGTCACAGGGTCACACGAGGATCCTTTCTGGTCATAGTGGAAGACAGGAAATGGCAAAGAACAGGAGAAGAGGCATCAAGGATAGATTAGCTAGAAAAAATGATCTATATCACTTGTTTAAGGATGATCATTTAAACAACATGCATTTTGACAGCCATATGAAAGAACATAATGCTAGGAACAGATAAAGGTAGCTTACTTATAGTAATGGGGGCTTATTGTAGAAAGCTGTGATTTAGCAAGGGATTTAAATGCATAGGCTGATAACCTAGCCTATATGAGCTCTCTGGATAATGCAGATTCATCAGTGTGAATCACTAAGAAGCCCCACCAAATATTTAGCTGTCCTATTACAGTGCTGGAGAAGACACAGACAAAAGCAACAAGAGGTTCAGAAATTCTGAAACCTGCGGCCAAGGTCCCTGCAATGCCACCATGGCACATTGTAAGGCACCAAAGGGGCGGCGGGGCAGCTTGGCCGGCAGGGAGGCCTGGGAGCAACGGGAGCCTCCTGGGCTCTGTCTCCTGCCGCAGCGCTCCCCATGATTGTGTTTCCCCTTGTGCCTTTTGGCTCATCACATGTCACCAGGCAGAAGAGCCTGGTTTCTCCCAGAATGACAGAATGGTTAAGGGTGGAAGGAATGCTTGGAGATCTTCTAATCCACCACCCCTGCACAAGCAGGGTCACATAGGGCATGTGGCACAGGATCCAGGAGGATTTGGAATATCTGCTGAGAAGGAGACTCCATGGCCTCATTGGGCAACCTGTTTCAGTGCTCTGTCACCTCACACTCAAGAAGGTTCTCCTCCTGTTCAGGCAGAACTTCCTGTGCTTCAATATGTGTCCATTGTCCTGTTGCTGGCCACCACTGAGAAGAGCCTGGCCTCATCCTCTTGACACCCTCCCTTAAGGTATTTATACACATTGATAAGATCCCCTCTTAGCCTTCTCCAGGATGAAGAGTCCCAGCTCTATCAGCCTCTCCTCATTGCAAGAGATACTCCAGTCCCCTGACTGTCTTTGTATCCCTATGTTGAACCCTCTCCAGTAGTTCCATGTCCTTCTTGTACTGAGGGGCCCAGAATTGCTCATGGTATTCCACATGCGGCTTCACCAGGGCTGAGTAAGGAGGAGGGTCACCTACCTCAACCTGCTGTTAACACTGCCTAATGCACTCCATGATCCCATTGGCCTTCCTGGCCACAAGGGCACATTGCTGGCTCATGGACAACTTGTCGCCCGCAAGGACGTGTAGTGATATAAACATGCAAGTGAAAATGAAGGAAGCCAGTGTAAAAGGGAAGCTGCTCAGTGAGCTGTCTAGGGGCTGTGCAGGCAGTGGGTACCCTTGGTCCCTTTGGGCTGCTTGGTCCTGAGAGTCAGAGGATGCATCCTCCAGTTGTTTAACTAATACCACCCCATCTGAAATCCTTTATTGCTCATGTTTGGGAAGGAGAATCATGATCTCAAACGCTGTCACATTACCGGGTAGAGAAATGGCAGGCCTCCCACTGTACATGTGTGGGTAGCATCTTTTCTTTGATTAGCTCAGAATACTTTCTAATAGGAGTTAACCTTCATGACATCCTTGAGGGCCTAACCTGCTATGATTAAACTTAATATCTCTATCTTGCAAATAGGGAAATTAGTACCTAAATCCCAAATTTGCTCAGTGTCATTCTCTAAATCATTGCTTGAGCGTGGAAAATAATAAGATCTTTTTTCTTCCTCTTCTTCTTTTCTTTTTTTCTCTCTCTCTTTTTTTTTCCCCCCCCAGAAAGTTAGTGTAACCATTAAAACACATTTTTAGATATGTGGAATAAATCAATGTGGAAATAAAATCCCTTAACAGTATCAGTATATTATAAAAGGCCTTATGGCTGTTGCAGGCTGTGCTCGGATGTATCCCAGAATGGTCTGATGAGGACTTGAAATGTGTCAGGCAGAAATCCGAGGGCTCCAATGCCACTCAAAAGCTGTATATACTGTAATTCCTTTTGGAGAAAATCCCAGCCCATGCTAAATTCTCCGACCTTAAGAACTACACAGAACTGTAAAAACACAAATCACAAACAAGCTCAGTGAATTTTGAAGAGCAGTTTTTGAACACCCCAGTGTGGACGGTAAACCACAACAACAGTAACAGGAAAAGCAGCACCACAGACAAAAACGCAGCACTCCATTTGAAACTAAATTCATTTAATAAACTAGAAGAAATTGCTCAGCAATGAAAAACTCCAGCACCACCACCCTGACCACATAAGATACATGAGAATAAACAGACTTGTGGGCACACCTCAAGAAAGCTTAAAACAGCAGCCTGCTCCAAAACAGCCTCTGCACGAGCAAGGTGATCTCATTGTCTGGTAGAAATAACACTCATCAGCCAACTGTAATACATCAATTTCACAGGAGCACTTGCTATATATAAAAACTGAGGTTGCAACACATACAGAACGTTTATTTCAGACCACTATCTTCTGACCTCTACTGAGTGAACAAACAGAACTTATTTCTCACAGGAACCGGTTTTAGGCTACAGGTCAGGTTATAACCTGGAAACTTCAGCAAAAGACAAATCAGAGCTCAGCAAAACCTTCAGAAAAAATGTGCACTGATTCTTTTGATTTGGTAGCAAAGCCCTACTTGGGGTCTGTTTTTGCTGAGGGATCCAGGAACTGAGTTTTATTCTTGCTGATGCCTGTGCAAAGCAATTTTGGAAGCTGAATGATTCATGCTGGGGAAACAGGTTGTAAAGGGGATGAAGGCCTGCTTACTGCAGTGGATAACATAAGCCCCTTTCCAGTGCTCAGGAATGGGACTTGGCCTAAGTGAGCCAGGGAGAAAGCTGGTCTCTTTGATTGCAAACAAAACTCCCCGTACATCCATACACAAACATGAATCAATGCTAGTGTCAAAGCTCAAAAACTTCAGACTAATCCACTTAGACATATATCCTATCTACTAAGTTTGTTTTGCATGAGGAGGCAAAGAACCAAACAGAAATCTGCACATAGCTTTTACTTACGCACATACAGAGGCAGCGATTCAGAAGAAGTGTGAGCAGAGGTGGTGGCTATGCAGCCCTCCCTTCTCCCACCACTTAGCAGGAGGTACACAGGCCCTGAACATAAGTCAGCCTTTGGCTAGAAAAGAGGGTAGGGGAAAAAGGTAGTAAATCGCCCTGGTACTTTGGGACCTGCACAGAAATGAGGAAGTAGAATATGTCTCTGTTGTTCAGTGGTGGAAACATCACGGAGGATGAGACTCCTCAGTTTCAGGTCTTGATGCCAAGAATGTTTGTTTTTCACATTAAACAATTTCTGAATAAAGCATAGAAAGAGTCGTTGGAGGGTAAATTCCCCCATGAATCTCAGCTTCTCTCCATCTTACTCCTTCCTCCTTCAGTCCCTCTTAACTTCACTGCTGCAGGAAGAAGGTTTTAACAGGACAGCTGGGGAGTGCTATGCCAGCAAATGATAAATTATTCTCATTTATCATGTGAGAACTCATTTTTCCATTATTTTGGGTATACATAGGTGCTTTTGGGTCTAAGTAGGAAGTCAACTAAAAGTTCACTAATCATCTCTTTTACCATTATTTGCTATTATTAAAAAACAAGAAACCAAAAATAAAACCACAAAAACAGTTTTTAATATGGCTGGTGTTTTGTGGGGAAGGTTGGACTGAAGATACATCAAAACAAATTTTGTACCTACAGCTAACGGACATATTAAATAAGGGAAGTAATAACTGTAGTTATTGAACTGAAAGGCTGTTGTTGGTGACTGTGAAACAGATATTCAGAGATAAATGAGTTCTTTAAAATACATCTGACTGCTTTGTGTCATTTCCCAAAGCATCTAACTGTTGAGTCCTGTAGGAGTCATTGACAGTTGTGTGAGGTGGGAACTCTACCTGCTTGAGCAGTTTGGAAAATCTCACCTCACATCCTTCAGGTTTCTAAAATGAGTGTATTTTGCCCTTGCCCACCTGTTTCTATTCACAGACTGGAAGAGGAAATAAGCTTTGCTGCTTCTTCCACTCCCGACTGATTTCTCAACTGTGAATGATCTAGTCTAAATGAAGAAAGTATTCTCTTCACACCCCTTAGCTAAACTGAAACCAAAAGTGACTACACAAAACACTTCTCTGCATAACAGAAACCAAAAGCATTTGCATTTAAGAAGGGTAAATACCCAACAGAAAAAAAAAAGTTACTGCAATATATGATGCTTCAAACTAATTTCAAGAGTCAAGATGGTTTCCTCTTTTCCTGTGACTTTGTAGCTTGCCTGAAGTCACACTTATCAAACTGACAAATCAAAAAGGTCAGAAATCACTAGAGCTGAAGAGAAAAGTGAGTATGAAAGTCTAAAGTCTCTTACTTGACTCTGTGACCTCTTCTACTAATCAACTCAGCCAGTCTCCATCTGCAAGTAAGACCTGATTCCAACGGGCCTTGTCCAAACATACAACATGTAATGATGAGTGTGGGTAGCAAGGAGAGTAGAGAAAAGGCAGAGTTCCTGAGATGCTAGAGGATTGATTGTGTTGTCCAAAGCTTCAGAAGAATTCTGTGGCAGATAGGTGAACTGTCTGCAGATGCCTGTGGTAGTGCATGCTGACTTCAGCACCTCTTCCTCAAGAAGCTGCCAAGGCCAAGGGAATAATAAGTCGGTAATTAATGGTCACCCAAACATCCCCTCAGTGACATCATCTCCTAGGATAAGTAAGACATGACATGAATGGATATGGTAGACAATGTAGACTTGACAGAAGCAGAGATTTACCTGGTTTTGCAAATGCCACAGCGATAGCATTGCTGAAAGACTTCTGTGTCCTTGTTTGCAGAGAGCTCCCCAGTCTCTGCAAAGTGCCTTTCCATCTTGGACTCCACAGTACATTACCATCTGGCTGGGGATGGGTAGGATCCACTAAGCAAGCTTTGCAGAATACTTTGTGCCAGGCATTACTTAAGTGCTACACGGTTTGGAAAGGGAAAACAGCGTATGAAAAGAAACACTATATCCTTTTCCCTAGGGGCTTAGGTTTGTGGCGGCAAATGGAAAATAGTCGTGTTTCCTTTGCAGCATGGGTAAATCTGGTCTTCTTTCTCTCATCCCCCAAACCCTCCTGAGAGCTTCAGCTGTGTCGTAGCTCCCTTGACATGCCCTTCGGTGTGGTGTGTGGCTTTCAGTCACGCTGTTTCTAGCTCTCTTCGGGATGCAAACTTTGGGCTTCATTCAAGAAAGCACTTAAGCATGTGTAATTCCTTAAATTTCGATGCGACTATTCATGAGCACAAAGTTAGCACATATTTAATTGACTTCCTGAACACAGGCCAAAATAGAAAGTATCCCAAGAGCGCATGGGAAAGAGACTTAGTTTTCATGACTTTATTAAAGATAGCTGCTCCACTTAGAAGCATTCACAAATGGTTTGGGAAGGTTCACATCTTCTTGCTAGCACATCTCTAGAGGATCAAGCAGCAAGCAACCGCACTGCAAATGAGAGGAGGCTTGACTGTATCTGTACCACTCCAGCCCACCACAGAACCGATCTGTTTATGTTTATTTTCTCTAGATGTCAGCTCAAGAACATTCAGATGCAATGTTCTCCTCCATCCTTTCGTGAACATATCAGTTTTTGTTAATGTCCTTTGAGAGAGAGCTCTGGATTTAAAGTGGTCAATTGTGCACATAAAAATAAAAACTATTTATAAGTAAGTATCTCCTCTATTTTTTTAGGAATTTGCATTCCTTTCTAAAAATAACTGAAAGGTGACAAGGAAGAAAAAGCATGCTCTTTATGTTAACTTCAGCATAGTAATAAATCATTACTGGATTTAAGCCCACCAAAATCTCTAATATTTATCATCAGCCCTTGATCAAATAGTGTAGATATCCTTTAAAAAACATGATGTGGGTTGTTAGTGAGTACCAGCAGTTTCCATTTAGCTTTTCAGTTGTAAATAGTCAGTATCTGAAACTGTATTGGTATTTCTAAATCAACATTTTGCTCAAGACCAAGATTCATCTATCCAAGTGTGGATATTTATGCTAGAGACTTCCCAGTATACTATACATACACACACACACATATATATAAGAGTCTTTTCATCTTAAAATAGATATCTAAAAGAGGTGAAATAAGTGTCTGTTCCTCTTTCCATTGTCCAGAGTACTGGTTTAGCTGGTGAGTTCAATAGTGCATATTCATATTTCTGATATCTATGCATAGATACTGCTTTCTTTGTCGATCTCACAATAGCTAGTGGACATGATAAAGTCAATGCAGTTGCAGTAGAAGAATATAGATGCAGATGTCTTTTCATCCTATAAGTAATCCTGCTAATTTCTGTCTTTAACATAGTTATGAGCCAGGAGAAGGCAGAAGCTGAGGAATCATTACTTAATTTTCAAATCCCAGTTTGCAACACTGACAGCTAACAAGAAAAACCTAGTTTCTTCATGGTCGATTTTAGGGGTAACTTGGCTTGCTACAATCATGACCCACATATGTACTGAGCTGGCTGCATGGTGCTGAAGATTAGCATACTGACCACCACTGCAAGCATAGAGGGTTTGGGGTTGAGTCGTGTGTGCATGGGAGCAGGGCTTTCCCCTCCAGATCAGTGCTACTTTCATGGACTGCCTGGGTGAGATGGGGGAGGAAGGCTGAGGCCTGGGCCAGGGTTGCTTCTCTCCACCACAACAGAGAGCTTCTCACCGCTGTGGAGAGCTGGGAACACCGGGAAACAGCTGGGACATGTTCTGGTCTTGGTGCAGCGCCTACGTGCTACTCACCCCCGCCTCCATCCCACCTCACCTTCCATTCTCAGGTCTGCTGAGCAGCTCGTTGGGGTGCCCAACCTCCTTATCATAACAGAAAGAGGGCCAACCCCAATTTTGCAGAGCTGTTTTGTGCAAACAGATAAATTCATAGCCATAGACCTTCTCTGAAGTGTAGGAAATGAGGCCAGTATGTGCAGGAGCATCCAGATGATGATGCTACGCAGCAAGGTATGTTACTGATATTGCAATATGTATCTCTGCCCAAGGAGAAACATGAATGTCTCCTTAATGGAAGTGAAAGAAATGCTTCTGAAGGACACATGAGAACCCCAGTGGTAATTCCTCGGTTACCTCCTCCTGAGAAGGATGGTCCAAGACAGGCAAAACCCTAAGACATGCACAAATATTCATTTTTCCATGAATCTAATGTAAGGATAGTAAATGTGCATGGAAACATATAGCAGAGGGTTTGCCCAATAAAATATTACTCTAAAACTAGACTGGAGTGCACAAGAATGCTTGCTATGACTGAAATTGCTTTAGTAAAAATTAACAAATGTTGTCTGTTCACTTTGCTTTTTGTAATTATTTTTACAAAATCATTTTTTACCATAAGACCATGCTTACACTGGCATCTAGTGGCTACAGTGTTCATGGAGTGCTCCCCTGCAGCACTGGCGTGACTCGATATGGGGAAAGTTACTGTAATTTAATAGTAATATACATTCATTGTTTCATCCAAGATTGACTCCGAATGGTGATTTCTTGTATGTATTTTTCTTAAAGAACTTTCTAATGGATTAGCACAAGGATCATAGCTGAACTCAGAAGAGCACAGTACTTTGGGGCAAATATTAGGTTAAAGCACCTTTTAAATAGGTTAAATGTCATGCCTTCATTTTATTTCAGAATCATAGAAAATGAATTCAGAATGGTTCAGAATGACAAAAGCTTGCGGTAATTCAGACCCAAATCTATCTGTACTTTAACATTTGGGGCTTAGCAAATGGGAAACACATAAGTAAACAGCAAAATCAGGGCATTTACTGAAAGACGAGTCATATCTTCTCCTGCTAGGAAGCACACTAAAAGGAGATGAGGATAGTAAGGTTGTTGATAAAGGGACCCAATGTGCTCTTTCACTCAAGAGAGTGAGTTCATAGAAGAATTTTTTTTTTCCCACAAGACAGTGGAAACACAAAACTACTGGAAAAAAAAAGCGGGGGGGGGGGGGAGGGCTAGGGGGAGACACAGGGGAGGGAAATCAGTCCTGATGGCAGCTATGAGGTTATTCCAGAGAAACTGCAATCTAACTGTCTGCTTCTTGTTTCATTTCCTTCACCTATATTTACCTCAAAATAAGGTGAAACACTCCCATTGCTCCTCTTTTAGTTTCCCCTTCCTTTTTTCTGACATATTTTTATCAATGATTCCCAAGTCCCTGAATATCACTATCTGCTCCCAACAACCCAGTCTCCAGAAGATTCGCCCTCCATCTGCACTCCCCACTGCTGCCAGCCACCTCACTGCCTGATGTGAAGGTGAGCTCTTCCAGCCTGATTTCTCATCACCACCAGCTCCCTGCACCTCTGTGCTCCCTACTAACCCAGCTCCACAGCCTTGTCTTGCCCCTTCCCGGCACTGTGCACAACACTGATGAAGTCCTAGGATAAGGATAACTTTTTCTGGGGCAGACTTCCCTTTTTTGGTGTGCCACTGTGTTAGCCAGACAGCTCTCTCTCTGCCTTTGTTGACTCCTTCACCCAGAATTTCACATTTCTATCAATTATTTGACCTGTGCTTAGCACTTTTTTCTATCACTTGCCCTGCCTCCCCTTTCTGCAGAATCTGGTTTTGCTAAGAAAAACTGTGAGCTCTGCCGTGACATACCATCTCTTCCGTTTGACCCACTCTTTCCTTTAGTCACAAGCACAGCTTTGAGTATTCCGAGATCTACCGCTTCTCCTGTGAAATTCAAACATGACAGCTATATTTCTGCTGTGAAACTTGACAGCCCAAGGGAATGGGCCTGAGTAATGGCATGTGATTGTCAGTACTTCAGTCAGTTAGCACGGTCTTGTCACATTAGTTGTCTCCCACTGCTGAGACGTAGTAGGGAATGACTCTCCCTGCTGGAGCAGCGGGGTTGAACTACATGGTCTCTGGAGGTCCCTTCCAACCTCAAGCATTCTGTGATTGTGTGACTCTTAGCAGGTACTGGATACCCTCCCCTGCAGCAGTTGACAGGGGTTAGCTCTATGGTGTAAGCCAAACCACACAGATAGGTGTTAGACTTAAAAAACAGTTCCAGGCCTATTTTATTTACTAGGGCAGCTGTAAACAACATCACCAAAGTTCTCACCATCAGTGACTCATTGGGCAGGAGATTGCACCAGTCCTTACAGAACAGCACGAAGCTCATCTAGAAAGGCAGGGCTTAGTCCTCGCAGCTGTACCTGCGAGGTACACCACATCTCCAGTGAGGCTTCTCATTGCTTAGCACATTTGAAAGGTATAACTGAGTTCATGTGAGACTAAACTCAGAGAAGAAAGATCCGCCAAAAGACTTAAGATCTTGTGTGCTTTCTCGAGAGATTCCAAAGCCTAAAGTAATGAGAGAAGCTCCTGGAAGTACGGGTACTTCCTACTTGCTCTGCTTCTTACGCAGAGGGGAGATCCCTTTAGCATCTCCCATCAGCTTCTCCCAGAGATAGGCTGGCTATGCCATGGGTGTGAGCCAGGAAGGCTGTTACTCTTCTTTCACACTGTCCACACTAACAAAGAGTTCAAGGGCCAGAGCTCTAAGCGTTTTCTTTAATGTGAGGAGAGCTGGATTCACATACTGAATAGACGTATTAGAACAATTCAGCCAGCAACACTGGAAAAGACTTAGAGAGCACATGCTCTAAAAAAACCCAAGGGAATCCTTTCTTATACACATACCTTATATTGTAATGTATGAAATATTGTAGCTAAGGAGTCCTATTTACCTGAGATGTTAATACATCCACATCCTGTATCACTTTGTCTTTTGACATTTTAGAACTTTTTTTCTTGGATGCAATAATTTTCTTGAGTATATTATCACGAATTCGCTTAAACATCTAAAAGCTTACCTATAGTCTTATTGTGACATAGATATTGCTAATATGAAGTCTGCTTTTGCAATGCAAATGCCTACCTATTAGCAGAATCTTATAAATTTGATTTTGAGTGAGGAGCAGCTGTTTATTCAGTTCGCAGGTTTCTTGTGGTTTGTGGTTTCTTGTGGTTTAAACATTTGCAGGGTGTAGACACTAACAAGAGCACTGAATTGTTTATGGAGATAGTTGAAGCAGCATTGCAGATTTGTTATGAATTTTTGCCAGGTCAACAGAAATATGTTAGACTCGCCTTATGCAAAGTTGCATGTGCAGAGTAACCTCACTAACCCAGCACTTTGGGACCATACCACCGTGCAGTTTTATATTGCTGCAGTATGACAACCATACATGTCTCTTCTTCTGAGATAATCTTTGAAAAATCTTATTTCCCCCTTCCAAAATAGGGCCCTTTAGCTAAGCTAAAAGAAGATTCATTTTAATGTTCTTGCAGTAAAAACAAATGTAACAGCAATGGATAAGGCAACAGTTCCCAAAGAGGGAACTAACTCCGGAAGGCTGGGTCTACACCATGAATGCACAAATGGGCTCTCGTAGGTAGCAACCTATATCTTGCAGCAAAAATCTCCTACCAGCAACTTTTTTTGTGTACCTTTGCTGGTAGTTCCACACCAGGTAATTCCAAACCAGGATGGCTTTTCCATGTCAGTCTGCAGCAAAATTGCTTTCCATGAGCCAGGTCAGTTCATGTAGGCTCATATCTAGTGGTCCTTGCATGAGCTACCATAGGAGAATGAGCTGGTTCTCCCAAAGTCAGAGAGCATGTGGCCCAACTTGCCCTAACAATTTCTAACCTGATAAATACTGATTACAGAGAGGTCCACTACATTGTTATTTTCTTTGTAAGTAAGGAGAGGAAGCTTATTTGAAGTAGGTTGGGTAAATGTCCAAAGATATATACTGATAGAAACAATATTAAACCGTGGTGGAACGGTTGGTTAATCAATCTTGGATGTCCTTTCTCCTCAAATCTTGATGACAAACCATCTTCCTTAGTTATGTGGCAAAAGGGAGCCCTCTAGAGTAAACGTTGTGCATGAAGATCTCACTTTTCAAGATCATTTTGGTTACACAGTAACTTCTGTTGCCTCTTCTAACTACCTCAAGGAAAAACTAATTGCTGCTAACTCAGGAGCCTTTGCCAGAAAAGAAAAGAGGAAAAAGAAAGAAAGAAAGAAAGAAAGAAAGAAAGAAAGAAAGAAAGAAAGAAAGAAAGAAAGAAAGAAAGAAAGAA
>JAWLRI010000991.1:289703-348722 GCA_034781795.1 Crypturellus tataupa | reverse complement strand
AGAAAGAAAGAAAGAAAGAAAGAAAGAAAGAAAGAAAGAAAGAAAGAAAGAAAGAAAGAAAGAAAGAAAGAAAGAGACTTCTATGTGCTGTTTCTCTAAGCAACCATCAGAGAGTGAATCATGGCCAACTTGCCATTGCCTTATAAGTCCCACTGCTGGAGGCACCACATCCCTCAGCCTTTCCACCCTTTTGCTCTTTCCTCAGTAGGCTTTCCTGATGCATCAAGTCTAAGGATATTTTCTCAGTTCTTCCTACCATTTTACTAAAGCACATGGCTGTAGCTCAGATAAATTACAAGCCTGCAACAGAAATTATTTGGGTACAAGTCCCTGGTCTGAGTTAAAAGGATGATAGATCTAGGGATTGTAAATCTTCCTCCTGAGCCCAAGAAACTGAATTTTCTTCTTAAGTCTAGAGCTAAGTCTCATCTAGGTATTACAAAGTCTTTTTTTTTCTTTTTTTTTTCCAAACTTTTTTTTTGTTTTCACCCTAATGGCAGTATTTTTACAGGTTAGTGCAGTTGCTTATCTGAAGAATCATTTGCCTTCTAAATTAGAAATACCATAGATGGCAAGTATTTCTTGGTCAGAACTTTCTGTCAGGGAGAAAGTGCAGAGTATTTTTATTTTAATGAGATTTCCTTTTTTTTTTTTTTTCCTCCAACTCCTATGTTGAAGAAATAGGAACAAGCTATGTTGCTATGTTGCATCCAAGTTCATGCATTGCTCTGTATACTTACATTTGACTAGAATAAGGGTAGTAAAAAAGCCTATTACTCTCTCTTTCCTAATCAGATTTCATGGTTGTGTCAGAGATGAAAACATCCTTTAAAACATTGTTGTTGACCTTTAGATATGCACTTTAGATTTTGTAATCCTCTGTTGTAAAAATGTCACCCAAATACTTTATTCTGAATTGGCTTAACTTGAGGACTGTTTATTAATGTGCCTCCTCTGTGTTTTCTGTTGGTGTGGTTCATGAATGCTGTAGACAAAGCACATCATGTTTCTTTCTATGTTTGACAGCCTCACTGTCTGGACTACATCTGCTGTCATTTCCCACTCTCTCACGTGACTGAATTTCCAAGGTGCATCATGATAATCCCATAAGCATGGGACCTAGGTCACGGTATGTAAAGAGGACATTAAATTCTCAGACTACAGTTCTCTAAAGGTTCTGTAGTTGAAACAAAGCAAACAAACAAACAAAGACGAAAACAGACTAATTGCAAAATGTGATTTTTTCATAAGCTTCTATTCCCACACACATAAAAAAATCAATTATTTTGTCCTGATTCAGATGACATAGATATCAAAATACTGTCAGTTTTTAAAAAATAGCTTTAGTGTAGAATTCCTGATCACACCATAATGAGAGACATAATAACACAATTAGAAAAAAATAACAGAGATAGGAGACATTTCTAGACTCTGGGAACACACTGAACTACCCAGCATCCTGGACAGTCAAACAATCAGCTGTGAAGCAGAATAAAATAATCTCTAGAAGAATGAGATGACTATTTCTACAGTTTCCATGACCAACCAGCTGGCCTCACACCTATGCTGGCTTTCAAATAGCAGCCAGGGAGCTGGGAGTGACACGGGCACTACGAATGCCCAGCGGGGCCCAGCTGCTCTCCTCTCTTCTCCTGGCATTACCTGCCAGAAACATGGGACTACTGGAGAGAGTCCAACATAGGGCTACAAAGTGGGCTGCAAAGATGGTCGGGGAACAGGAGCATCTCTCATATAAGCAGGACTGATAGAGCTAGGACTCTTTAGCCTAGGGAAGAGAAAACTGCAAGGGGATCTCAAGAGGGTGAGAAGAGGATGAGTTCAGTGGTGGCCACTTGGTGCCTTCATGTCACCCAGGAGCCCCCAGCTGCTCCTGAGCCAATGTGAAGGCACCAGCGCATGAGGAACTGGCACTTTCTGCACGTCCTGCCTATTGCCAGTTAGCGACCCCCGCATCCAGCCTGGCCTCCTTCATGCCCAGGACTCTGCTGGGAAAGGGCTCTCCCGCAGCGCAGCACATGGGAGGCACGCGGGCACACTCCCACTGCTGCCCCCGCTCTCCTTTCTCACAGGGTCAGCTCCACCTTCCACCTGCGGCACTGGCTGCTCCTCAGCCAGCTCTGGGTGCTGAGCTGTGAGAAGGTGCTGGAGGGGGAGGAGTACAAGGAGGTCTGTGACCTTGAGAGCAGCCAAACACTCATCCTCATCTGGAGCACAGGCCGCTGTTTCTGTCTGCTCTGCACTGCAGGTCATGGGAGGTGAAGTGGCTCTGACTCTATGTCACCCTCAGCCCTGCTGGAGGGGTTCAAGGTGCTGGTGGAGCCAGCCAGGAGGAGCTCCTAATGGAGCTACCCAGCCCATAACTCATGAAAGGAAATCCAGGTGGGTGTGTGGATTCCTACTGGAAAACTACTTAGAAGTGGCCAGCCTTACCGTCTGCACATAGCACAAAAAACACCTCTGCACAAAGGTGCATGCCTCTTCCCTCCAAAAAACTCAAAATGCTGAGGCAAAGTGCAATCTGATTGCGCATCATTTGGCTACAGTTCATGTCTAGTCCACCCGGGAGGCAGCATGGCTAGGGACATTGTGGCACTCATGACTTGGGTGTCCCAGGAGTTATGAACTCTTTCAAGTGGCGGCAAGGGGACCCTAGCTGGTGATAAAAGTACTGGCCAAGCACTCTATGAGCTCTTGCCATTCTTATTAAGCACTGAGTCAGGTCATGGCCAAAGAACAGCAGCCTGCTCATCTCAGCACAGGTAAGCTGCTCCAGGGCGCTTGGTGGAGAGACGAAAGTGGTCCTTCAAGTGATCTTATCAAAGTGCATAAGCATGTGAAGGGAAAGTGTCAAGAGCATGGGACCAGAGTCTTTTCAGTGGTGCCCAGTGACACAAGGAGAGGCAATGGCCACAAATTGAAGCACAGGAAAATCTGTCTGAACATAAGAACTTCCTGACTGTGAGAGTGACCAAGCATTAGAATAGGTTGCCCAAAGCTGTCTGGATATAATGATGTGTGACCCTGCTTGAGAAAGTGGTTGAACCAGGTGATCTCCACAGGTCCCTTCCAACTTCAGGTATTCGATGATTTTGTGACATTGAATTACCAAAGAGCATCAGTCTCCAAAAACACATTCCTACTTCTTGATCTATTAGAAGCTCTTCCTCTTTCTCTTAGTACCATTCAGTTTATTGGGTCAAGTGTATTTAGT
The DNA here is from genome assembly GCA_034781795.1 of Crypturellus tataupa. NCBI lineage: Eukaryota > Metazoa > Chordata > Aves > Tinamiformes > Tinamidae > Crypturellus > Crypturellus tataupa. The sequence continues at coordinate 345,490 of JAWLRI010000991.1, read as the reverse complement.
ACCTCAGTTCACTTGTGACAGATGCCAAAGGCAGTAAAAGGCTTCACCTAACTAAGAACTTTATTTGATGATTCAATTGTTTATTCTAAAGTAACAGAAAGACAAAAGCCTAGATCTTGGTATACCAACGGCCTCCTCAGGAGTGATGGAAATCAGATCTAAAATCTGTATAGCACGCAGGAGGGAGTTAACACAGTGATTCCCACCAATGGGTTGGGGCTTTGGTTCAGAGTGGGTGAACCCTGAACGTGTCTTCTCTTTCAAAAAGATCTTCCAATACCAGCGATGTGGTATTGGATCAAAAATATCTTCCAATACAGCGAGCCTTTATACCTCTTGTTACCCAAATACTCCCTCTTAGTAAATAGTTAAATAAGTAACCCTTTTAATACCTGCTTGGTAGCCAAAGACTAACCAGAAACACCCAGACAAAATAGCCAGTGAAAGTATCATGAGTTTTACCACGACAGAAGGAAGAGTTGGACACTCCAGGATGGTCTTGGCAATTCTGGCAATTCCGTTGCCTTTTCGCCCTGGCAGACTGTCAAGTCCTGCTGCACTGATGCGGTGGTGATGATGTGGTGGCTAAATTATGTCACTGTAAATGCGTGTGATCTACTGTATTACAGAGATCGATCAGCCAGATGTTCATATGGATATTGTAGCTCCAGAGTGTTTACAAGAGGCAAAGAGTAAGTTAATGGCTCCCAATTAGCCCTCAGGAAAGAATACATGGTGCTTAGGGTATGCCAAAAAGGCAGCATGGCACTCCTCTAAAAAAAGCACTGCTGCTGCTCCTTGAGATGCTTTAGCCTCCTGCGGTGCCAGATGTAGCTAGTGTTTTACTATTTCTTTCTTCAAATAGCAGTGCTCAGGGGGGATAAACTTTACTTAACCTAATTAATTTTAATCACAGCTTTCAAATCTCATACTGTGCAAAGAATTACAAATTGGAATACATTAATAGAAGCCATGGTTTATGCTGCAAGTTAATCCGAAAGTGTGCATTTACATTTTCTGCATGAGTTTGCAATTACCATTAAAATAAAATTCAGTTATGTCCTTTTAAATTACTAAAATGTGAAGAACAGATTGAGCTGGTCCCATTTGTTGTACAAAATGACTTGAAAATGGCCTATATTTCAAAGAATTAAATGACTCTCACTGAAAAAGAGGTTTTAGAAAATGATTTCCAGTTGTCTAGAGTTAACGTGCTTCCAGGCATTCTGGTTTAAACAGTCTCTCTGTTAAAGTAACATATCGCTTAATGTTTCCTACCTGCTTTAATGTAGACTCATGGAAAGAGCAAAGAAATTTCTCGCAAACTCAGTTATGTTTTCCTTTAGGAAAAAGATGGAAAACTGTCTCACTGTACCCCACCCAAAACTTAACTCTAAAATACTACAGTGCTGAGGAGCGTTCCAGAAAATTTCCTTTCGAGTGAAGAGGTTACGCACCTCATAAATATTCCCAAGCCATATAAAGCCTACCACTCTGGTGTTTCACACAAAACACAAATACACACACCAAAAAAATAGCTTTTTTGGAAATCAGATTTCAGTAAGACTGGTCTAAAAATTTTAAATATACCCAGTGACTTGGGGCCTAGGTCTCATGCTGCCAAGAGGCCAACTGCTTCATTTTCATATGTTCCAGTAGCTACAGGAGGAGCCTAAAAATGACTGTGCCTTGCACATACATGCCTAAAAAACAGGTTTTTTTCAAGGATTGTCACAACAGAGCAAAATGCTTTGGTTCAGCAAAGCTTTTCAGGCTTTTACAACCATCAGTGGAAGCATTATCGTTTTCTAAGTGCCTAACTCACTTCTGAATATGGAACTCAGATTCCTATGCTATTTGGTGCTTTTGAAGAAATGTTTCCTCAGGAGAAATGTCCTTGTTTGGAATGTAGAATGAAAAGATCCTGAAAGGAGCTTTACTCTCAGGTGCATTTGGTGCATCTGAGTGTGACAGGCCCCCAAATTGTTTTTCATGTAATGCTTTACATGATGTCATGACACCATTCATGACAGTACAGAAGTGATGGTATTTCTTTTCCCTTATAAACTGCCTGCAAGTTAGCATTTTGTTAAAGAAAATTGTTAAACATTTAGTCCAAGGTGTGCAAAATAGACAGGAAAAGCACAGTCTTATCACTGTTTGTACAGACAAAGAAACAGTTTGCTCCTTTGCATAGAAAGAAGGTCAAAATGCATCACTTTGAGGAAAACACAAGAGGATCTATATATTATAGATGATAACCTTTAGCTAAGTTGTAAGCTTCATACCTACTAAATAATGGATAGAACATTACAGCTTCAGGATAGTCATGTTTAACATGCTGAGTTTAAATGAAATAGCTTGTGATAATGATTTTTCATAAAGCATAATATGAAACATATATTGATGTGAAGACCAACAGCTTGAAACTTTTTTTTTTTAAATGATTATTATATCTAAAATAATTCTGAAGCTCTCTAAAATTTCTGGAAGAGGAAAATTAACCATGTTATCACTGTGAAATATCACTTCAACAATGTATTCTCACCAGAAGGTTTGTTGAGGGCTTTTTTTTCTCTTAAAAATGTAGCTTAGGTGCTCTGTAGATTGCTCATAACCACAGAATGGTATCAGCAGCTTTAAAGGAAATGATGAGCTGATACTTAACTGATGTAAATCACCAGAGCTGTGTTAGAATAAGTGGAAATGTAGTCACCAGATAATTTTAATTTTAAATAAGATGCAAACTGCAAATCAAACAAAATAGTTTCCATACACTTTCTTCGAACTGCAGTGTGAAGAGGAAAATTCACTTTACGCTTCTCCAGTTTCTGTAGGTGATTATGAGATTACACACTCATTTGGCAGAAAGAAATGCAAAAAGGCATCTCATTTTCCTTTCTGCTCAACTAAATCACCGGTAAAGTTAGGAAGGTTGCATCGCTGCAAAAAAAAAAAAAAATGTTGGAAGGGGGCAAGTAGGCAAATGCAGAGGTGCATCATCTCTGATCTATTTGTCTTCATCTTTTACACCATTTAGGAGAACCAGGGTAGTAAAAAGGCCACATTTCTGCACAGAAAAAAAAAAAAACCCTTTGCCTGATGGCTTCCTCCAAGCACTTTCTGAGTCCTTCCAGGGTGAAGGATGAGAGGACAAAGTGCGGATACAGCCGCGGTGCTTGGGCGAGTGCAGGCAGCCGCGGGCTGCTCTGCCCTTGGCTCTACCCCAGGGGTTTCCCACTGCATCCCTGCTCCCAGGCCCATCCGCCTCCCTGTGATCCTTGGAGGCGGCCGCGAGTCCTGCAGGCATCTTTGGGCCACTCGAGTAATGCCAAAGAACAGTCTAGAAATAAAGTTGGCCAAGTTAGGTTGTGATTTTTCCAAAATATGGAAAATCCTGAAGATTTTTTTTTTGTCATTAGCAGCCTTCATCCTACTTCTTTTCCATGCCCCTAGACCCATCTCTCTGTCACCCAAGCCAGATCAAGTTTTAAGCAGGCTCCCCACAGCAGCGCAAAAAACCCGAGCCACTACCTGAGCGCACACGTTTTCCTTGCTCTTAAGATATCAACAATTCCTAATTTGAGGCACAAAGGGATTTCGCACCCATCAGAGAGGCTTTGTGCCTCGCGCAGCCTCCCGTGTGTCCCGTGTCCCATGCCCTCACAACAGCACTGCCGGCGGCGGAGGCAGCCACCACAGTGCCCCGCACAGAGCTCCAAACCCGCTCTCAGCACCAACATCCGAGCCGCTCAGTGCATCTGAATTGGCTCAAGAGCGTTCCCAGGCCGTGCCTGGCTGTGCCGTAATGAAAAGTGCGCGCGAGCCGCAGTCACTGACCAGCAACACTGCCGGGCCTGGGGTGCTCTCTGGAGAGCACAGTCTCTTCTCCTAAAGCGCTGCCATTCCTCCAGGGGCAGAATGAAAAAGGACGCATTTTTGTACAATCAGAGCTTTCAGGAGTACCAAATTCACCACTCTATGGGAAATTAAATGACGGAAAGTCTTAGCAAGTACGAAGTCCTCAGCACTCTGACATGTCAATGTAGTGGAAAAATTGCCTTGCACAAAAGCAAGAACGAGGGCTAATTGGTGTTGTTTTTTTTTTTTCCATGGCAGAGCCTTTCTGTTCACATTCCCATGGCGGCTGCAAAGCAGAGCATCTGCACTCGAAGGGCTCTGGGGAGCGTGGGGCTCAAACGTGCGGCTTTCTGTGGCGCTCTGCCCTCACCTCGGTCAGCAGGAGCCACAGTCAGGCCTGGGGGATGCTGGACCTTCCTCTCCTGGCCTGTGAGCTACAAACGGGCCTGAGGACGTGCTTGGCTCCACGTGTGGAGTCACACTCCTTCCATTCCAAAGAGGCAGCTACTTCTTTCCTCCAAGAAACTACTTTAGAAGCTCTGCCTCTTTCTTCTATTTAGAGCAGTAATTACATCAATTTTCTAAACATCCATTTTCTCCATCCATTTTCCCTCTTTTCTCTATTTTAAGCATCTACATACCCACTGTAATTCTAGGAACCTCGTATTTGAAGAGAAACAGTAATACAAAAGCTATATCTATAATATATAGATAGAAAGGTATATGAAATATTTCAGGTTGTATTAAAAGAAGGATGTTTCTATTACGTGGGTTTGTGAAGAAAAACTTGAAAACTTAGTGCTTACTGCAAGTAGAGAGAGATCAGGGCACAAATAAAAAGAACTGCCAGTTTTAGAAATGAAATCACCAGACCTCATACCTGCTAACATAATTTTGATATTTTAATAATTTCTCATTCTATGCGTGAGGTTACACAATACAATTAAAAAGAACAAAGAAAAGCACGAAAGGAAGAAGGAACAACTTGCTATGTGATCACAGAATCACCCTGAGAAGACCAGAGTTATAGCCTCGATACAAGAACATCAGCTCTGCGAGTGCCGAGCCACTTAGTGCTTCTCTGCTGCCAACCTTCTCCGTGACCCTTCTTATCCTCTGAATGTTGCAGTGGTCATTTCCTTGTTAAAATCTTGAAACCTCAGGTCTCATTAGCCTAGTTCTTGTTTTCCCTCTGCTGAAAAGAAAGAACATCCAGGCATAACCCTTTATATAAGAAGTAATTTTTAATGTTTGAAAATGTAAAAAGGAAACAAAAAAAAAAAAAAAAAGAGACCTTTTTCTTTGTGCAATAGCAGAACATTAGCATTCTGTCACCAAGCTCTCAGGTGACACTCACAATCTATTTATACCTGGGATGAAGGTTATAGCATGACGTGATTTTGTCCCTGCAGGCAGTCTGGGTATCATTTAATTACCTTTTTCAATTTATTGTGGCTTTTTGCAGCTCCAGCCTTATTTCTGCCAGCATAAATGCTATGTCTTGGCTACCGAAAAGCTGACACAGAGAATTTCTGCAGAAAAACTGCATGTAGGTATTACCACTTATGCAGTGCAAGTATTTTGCTTTTGTCCACTAGGATGTAAAATAAGGACTGGAATAGCAATCTTTTCATTTTCATGTCACTTGAACTTAGTGGCTAGTCTGTGTCTAACATAGATCTATTTTTACAGCTGTATTTGTACAGCTATAAAAAAAAGCATTTAGCAAAATTAGCAAACAAGGTCAATAATTAGATATGCAGAAAAAACAAAAGGCTGCTGGTTTAAGTAGGGCATCACTGAGACAAGCAGGACACGAGTGACGCAGATGTTGTGTGTGCTGTGCTGTGCTGTGCTAAACGGGCCGCTGTCCTGTCCGGCCGCGTCTTGGTCCTGCTGCTACTGCTGCTACTCCAGAGCGGCCGGGTAGCGGCGCCCAGGGCGCAGCACCCACAGACAGGTCGCGACCCTCGGGAAGGCGTCTCGCCTTGCAAGGGCAAATCTTATCTGCGTTAAAATACCGCTACCACACTGATAGCAAACACATCAGTGCACCTGTCTGCATTTTGCTGTCCTTCCTTTCTGCTCTCCTGAATTTAGCCATATTTTAAACTTTTCTGCAAGAAATTCTGCCATTTTATCTTTTTTTTTTTAATATTATTTTAATAAACAGAGTTTGGCTGGGCTTCCCAAGCCAAGTAGACCACATTTTTTTTCGAGAAGATGGGCCCCCAGGGAGCCAAGGGAAAAGAAGCTAAATCTAGAGACTAGCAACATTCACTGTTTTGTAGAGCTTTGAAAGCTTTCCCTGGGGATCTAATGAAAGAGAGATTTATTTAATTTTTGTTAGTAATTTCAATGGTGTCATAAGAAAGTAATTTATTTTATTTAAAGGCTTTGCACCCACTGCTGGATTTCATAAAAGGAAGATGAGCTTGCATTTATCGAGGTTTAAACAGAAAAAAAAAAAAAAACTTGGTGAGAAATTCTGTCTTCCTATGTGCACTGCATGTGGAAATCCAGCTTTAGGCCCTTTCTTTCATAGCAGTGTGCAACACTTTAATGTAATAAATCCCAGTCTCACAGAAAAAAAAAGATCATCCAGTTCCATGTGCCCAAAAGAAGCATTTGTTCATTCACTGCCATTCTGCATTCAGAACAACAGATGACCTGTTTGATTTGGTTGACTAAGATGAACTTCCATTTGTATGAGTCTAATCAGCTCAGCTGCAAAGAGCAGTTTGAAAAAAGAAAGGACCTAATGCACCCCAGCCAAGCTTGGTACCGGGAACCTCACTTGAGCGCTGCTGCTCAGCGGATCAGGAGCAGAATCACCAGAGCCCACTAGTTAAATGACTGGATGATCAACAGTCACGGAACTTGAATCTTATTCCCAAATTGGGCATTGACCTTTTGGAGGGACAACCCTACTCCGGAGGACCTCTGCTTCCCTGTAATAATGTCCACTAACTCTTCAAGTGAGAAATAGTATGCAAGATCTGTATTATTAGTTAAAAGAAAAAAAAAAGCACTAATGACCCCATTGGTAGCTTTTTCCTTTAAAGACTTCCCACAGGGTCAGTGTTGCCCACGGAGACTGTTCTTTGCTATTTTGCTGTTGTGTTACCTATGAATTTGCGGCAAGATAGGCTTCAGTTAAGAGCTGGAGCTCTTATTATTATAAATCTGGGCTGAGAGTCGTGCACCTAAATCTCGGTGAAAATCCAGTCACTACTGTAAATCTTATTACCTGGGCTCTACACATTGCCAAGTAAGTTTTTGCCTTCTGGTTTTTTACAAGACACTGCTGCCTTTGAGACCAGATGACAGTGTTAATGGCCCATGTCCTTGTTCCCTATTTCCCTTGCTTATGCCTCCTGTTTCTCCACACTCAATTAAGGGAGGGAATTGAGGTTAATATTCCTGTCCTTGAAATTAAATCCATCCTCACCCCACAGCGCCATTGATGAAAACAATTTGGATATCGGACCTTTCATCTCTAAGTGACTAGTTACTGTGAACGGGTGATGTCAGCCTCCATGTTCATCTCGCAGAATCACTGCCACAACTTAACCCTCCTGCTGCTTTTTAGATAGTTCTGGTGACTACGAGACTCTCTGTTGTGGTTCCTCCTCCAGCCGGCATGGAGACACAGCAAGGGTAGACATGGTCTTTGCAGTCCTCGATGCAATTAATTCTAGTGTAAGTAGAAAAAACAAATTTATTGTATCTCAGAACTTTAGTTTTGATGCTAATGTAAGTTACCATTCTATGCACTTTTATCAGGTAAACTGCATGCAAATTATAAATGTAGCTATTAAGGCATCTTAAGGCTCTGGACATATTCAACATCAGGTTAAATAAGTATATGTATCACCTCTGCTTTTCTTTTTCATTTTTTCTTTTTCTCTTTGGCTCCAAAGTGTTACAAATGGGGATTCTGAGGGGCATTCACTAATGCCAGCTTTAGGCATCTGCAGAAAATCTCTCCCAGATCCATCTATACTCCACAAAGAGGCTAACTCCAAAGGTATAGAGATACATGTACTGCATCATCCACTTCAGAAGCCCAAATTAGGTTACTGCTTTGAATTACAATGGAGAAACACATCTCTCCTTTGCCTGTAACGTGAGCCTGCTTGGAGACAGTGCCTTTGCGAATACTCCCTCCACTCCTTCAGCTACCTGCTCCATGGTCAATAGGGAAAGACAAGTCATATGCTCAGTGAAAACAACATCACCCCTTTATAACCCTGATGCATGTCGTGGAGAAGGCTGTGCACCTTAAAGCTCCTGGCAATGGGACTTTCCTCCATTCACTACTATCTTTGATACACTTGGGTAGGCTTTCCTACCCTGACAAGTGCACCCAGCTCCAGAAAGTACAAAGAAAGCTGTAATTTTACTTTTCTTGTCTCTTCAGAGTAAAATAACAAAACAAACAAAAGCATCAGTTGCTCTGATCTTCAATCGTGTTCAAAATTTCTGAGCTTTGCTGTGCCTCAGAGAGAGTGGAGCCGGCATTAGTGCATTCTCATCACTCACACAGCAATGATTAGGTCTGAGCAGATACCCCTGGGAACATTAGTTCAAGTAAATACCAGACACTGGATCATAAAGGTTCAAGAGAGCTCAAAGTGCTTAGTGCTCATCATCTGATTCTTAAGGGATTTGTATTTCTGCCAACTCAACAAGTGAAGAGCACAGCCTGTGATTCATTGGCCATGCTGTACAGCCATATTTTCATTCAACAAACCACAGCAACACCGATGCTACATTCAATTTTTGACTTGCTTTTGGTTGTAGCTGCTTTTCTTTTCTTTGCTTCCCAGCCTAACGCGATCAGGCTGGGCAGCAGGGCAAGCGGTGCAGCTGGTGACGAGGATCCCTGCCAATCTGTCACGATCATCCTGCAAATGCCTTCCCACTGGAGAAGGTTCTTGGGGTGGAGGCTTGAAGCCAGAGCTGTTGTGTCCTGCCCAAACACTCCCTGTACTTTAGGTATATTTTAGAGCTACTGCACGTTTGTCTGTTCCGCAACAGGAAGGACATTAAACCAGAATGCTCAGGATTTTTAAATGTGTCTTTGGGACTTTTGGAAGCATTCAGCTCCTTCAGTGTGATCCTTTGAGCAAAACGCTCTTAGGACCTGGCAAGGCTGGCTGTCAGCAGGCTACTCGGGGTAACTTTTATAATGCAATATAAGCACAGAAAGTTTTTTTTATTTGTTTCATGAGTGAATTCTTAAATATTTATGTATTATTTTTAACTGATTTAACTGATTCTAATACAAAAATATGTGTGTACGTGGGAATAAGTCATCAGGAAAAACACAACCTTGGCAGAAGACGCTAATTCAAACCAAGAGACCTTAAGATGCAACGTGCACATCACTGCAAGAAGCTCTCTTCCATTGCACTTGCAGCTGCAAGATTAATTGGACTTTCCTGTACACACAGAGAAATGGCAAACGCATTGGACAGAGGAACGTAGCCTTCCCCATATCCCTTCGGGCTCTGCTACGGATTGGAGTGGGGCAGGGAGGGTTCCCTTCATCACCCCCTTCTGCAGGTATGAGAATAATATACCCTTTGCCTCCCTGCCCAGACAGTTTTAGAAATCTGGATTAACGTGGCATATCAAATATAAATTCAGTTTATTTTTTCTTGAAAATTTTTTATATTTCATCATCTTGATTATTTTCAGAAAAGGATTTTGAAATCAACTACTTGGGCAATTGTTTAAAATCTTGTAGCTTAAAACACCCAGCATTAGACCCTGACGTTCTCCCTAGCGATGGTATTCTGAAAACTGGTCACTTCACTGTAACAAAACTTGCTGCCCCAAGAAAATAAACAAACCAAAACAAGTAAAGGCTCATTCAGGAAAACAACCACCAACAAATGCAAACTCTTCATTCCCATCGTGCTGCTCGTCTGGCAGCTCACACAGCTCCATGCAGAAACGCACCCGTGCTTTGCCCTGACCTCCACAGCTGGGATATGCAGAGTACAACCCTGGCCTCAGCCCTTTTTTTGTGGTTATTGAGGCATTTTTAAGCAAAGCAAACCCCTCCCAAGTCATCTCTTCAGGCACGGTAGTTCTGATGAGTGAAAGGATTGCCCTAAACCTTGAGCTTTTGATACAGCTTAAAGCCAGGAGTGCGAATGCTCCCAGCGCTCAAGGATGCCTTGGCACTGGTGTCTACAGACCTATCTGCAACGAACGCAACCCCTCAGGCTGCACCGGCAGCGCCGCTACGTCCGGCCGCCGCACCGTGCTCTTACTGGACAGCAAGGCTGCACCGAACACGAGGGCTGCCGGCGCCCCCGTCTTCCGCACAATGAGTTCCCTTCACGGACGGGGATAATTTGGGCCTGGCAGCGCCGCGGTGCCAGGCAGACGCCCCGAGCAAACCAAATTAGCTTCACCTCGCGCCTCGCGGGCCGCCCGCGGCCGCGTCCTCTCCCCGCGGCTAACGGTGATGTAAGGAGCTTTAACAGGAGTCTGATTTGCGCAGGCCGGCGCTGACTTTCTGGGGACAGCTGTGCGAGGAGCCCTCTGGCCACTGACGAGCGAGGACTCCTCTGCGGGCAGCAAAGGCGTCCGCGGCCCCAAGCCCGCGGCGGTGGTTGGGCAAACACAGACACACGCGCCGCTCGTGGGGCTCCTCAGGCCAGGTAGAGGACTTCAGGCCATCGCTGTGGATTCCTAGTTTGGCCTTTCCAGGGCCTCACTTGGTAACAACTGAAAAAGGTCGAACACTCATGCAAAATCATCAGCGCTCTCTTGCAGACGCATAGCCACATGTATCCTTCTTTCTGGAACGTCATCCTCACAGCATTAAACCACTACTTCCTGCAGCACACAGTAAGTAAACCCAACTTCAGAAAGCTTACTTGCCTCAGCTCAGCAGGCTTTTGGAAATAAAAAAAATAATAACTTTATGCAGGCATTTGTCTGTACCTGCAGAAGTACCACAGCATGTCTAAGACTGGTATACACACACACGTGCTTGCTTTCCTTCTCCTCTTCTGGCAGCTCAGCATGGGGAACTTCTATCAGAAGAGCCAGGTGTGCTGCACCCTTTGGTGCCCTCCGTCTTTCGAATCTGCCTGCAAGTTTGAACAGGGCACCTGAAGTGCTTACGCTGGTTAAAGTAGCTCAGAATAGATTTGAAATAAATTTTGGCTTCTTCCTAGGCAGGGAGATAATTTAACAGGTCATAACTGCTGGGATGTCGAGCAGTGGAAACTCTCAAACAATCAAATATATAAGGAATAAAACAGAAAAGTTACAGGGAGTGGAATTTGTCGAAACTTCACAGGGAGAGGAAAAAACTTTTTGCAGACCATCAATACTACAGATGTGGCATTCTTAAAATAGCTTGATATCCAGTTATGACCAGAACTATTCACCCAGGGCTCCACTTGGGCATGCAGGAAGGGAAGAGCTTATCAGAGAAGAATTTCCTTTCCATGGTGGGAACAACTGCACCACGAGGGGCCCCCACCCAGCGTGGGATTCCATCACTAGCCACAGATGCCCTGGCACACGCAGGGGCATTGGAGGCTTCTTGAAACCTCCCAGCTTTGATTAATCGGATTCCTGACACAGGTAATAAAACCCTGCAGCAGAAAGCCACACTGCTCATTCCTGAATCATATAAAATCATTCACCTTTTTATGTACAAGTTTTGGATTACAATCTTCAGCTTCTCATCAGAAAAGGAAAAAAAAGCCTAAAAAAGAGAGGTTTTGGTAGAACTGCACAGTATACAGATGCATACTTTCAATTACACATTATCTTACATAACACATTCTTTAACAAAAAGCAGAGCCTGTCATCTTTTTAGAAGGCAGTGCCAGATAAAAGTAGGTGTTTCACCTCCATGAGCCAAGCAGTGGCTTTAACTGGACATAAGAGGACATGAAAGATTCCTGAATGTTCTGACACAGCTTAACAGAGAAGTACATTTGTAAACAACTTTACAACAAGTGTCTTAGGAAAGTGATAAGCCACTACAAAGATAAGCTGCTGAACTCTGCTTGGCACAAATTGCTATGCTCTACCTTTATAGCTTTCTATGATATAGGAATTTGCTCACACAGAATAGCTCACTGAGAAATCAGGGCAAATAATTTAATTTCTGATGGAATTAAGAAAGGGACAGGTTTGAAAGCAAAAGGCCAAACTTCGAATTCCCTTCATACATCATAAGAAGAGCAATACAACCTAACTATTGAAAATGGGAGTGAACGCAACAGTGTATGGCAGTACAATACTTATTTTAAAGTCTGAGACCCTTTTTAATACAAACTTTGAAAATTTGTGACTGTTAGAAGTGACTTTTGTATTATGTACCATTAAGTTAGAGTTGCAATCAATTCCACTCTTCAAATTAAGTGACTTTTCACATTTAATACTGATGTACTTTAAGCATCTCTGTTTTATGAGAAGGCAGACTATAAAAACTATCCTGGTAAATGATTTTATGTACGTAATTATCAACCATGTATGTGAAGTCAAGCATTAGTATTTATGCTGCTCTACTTCAAGCTTAAACATATGTTAAACAAGCTGCTGACCACTGTGCCCATTTTGGTAGATGGACAGATGTATGCAAACAGCAATGCTTTGGATAACTTGTGCTATTCCTAATACTAGAGTTATTTTCTCTGCCAATTACTTTTTGCTATAAATATGTGTGCCCTTAAGTTGCTCCCAATATCAGTTTCAGCTAACTAATCAAATTATCTGCTAAGGTTTGAGGAATGATAACCCTTCCTTTATTTAAATAAAATGAGGGAAGGGTTTTTAACTCCCAGAGCTTTGCCAACAATAGATGTATTTCCAAGACGGAATGACACTGCTCAGCAAACTGTCCTTCATCTTTGTTGTTCACACATAGGCACTGTATTATTTATGTTTATTATCAGGTAGGCAGAGAGGGAAAGAAAAAAATACCAAGACTTTTACTAGTAATATTTTACCAAGCTCTGCTCATGGCCTCCTATGAAAAACCACTCACTTTGCACAAGCACAAATCAAAATTGAGTTTATCCCTATTCTGAGGGTTTGGCAGCTAAATTTCAATTTTCTATTTTCACTTTGCAAAAGTACTATTAAAAACCACCCCCAAATGTGTGTGCCAAGAACTTACAAATATACTGAGAAATTATTCCTTGCCTAAGTGCCTCATTTTTGTACCAGCTAAAAGTTAATTCATAATTCAAATAATCAATACGTAATGTAAACAAATAGTTATTTTCTCCCATGTTTAAATGCAAAATAACAATCCCAATTATTGCATATTCTGCCTAAGTTCATTAAGGGCAATTCTTCAGCCACAAAGGCAGCAGGCATTCTGTGATGGGTTTGCTCTGAACTATGTTCAAATGACTGGAATAACTGAGATTCCTGATAGAGGTCTAAGCCTCATTTTCGTAATAGCTTCCGCTATTTGCATACTCAAGTCTGTTTCATCATTTACTATTTAAAATAAATGCATCTCCCCACACCCTTCTCCCCTTATCCAAAATGAATTTATTTACATTTATTGTAAATACTTTTCAGCAAATAAGTTGTAAGGAAAATCCAATAAACAATATTAAGGCAATAATTTTATAAAAAATTGTCTTTTTCAACTTCCTTCCAAACATGCTAGTAGGACAAAAGTTTTAAAGGTTTTAAACACACTTTCCACACATTTTTCAATTCTTTCATTTACGCAAGAGACCAACTCTTTGCCCAGTGAATCAGCTCCGTAACTTTTGCCCAGTGACCAGATGAGAAATTACACACTATTCCCCCCAAGAAAGTAAAGAAAATACAGCCTTTTACTTCAAATATTTTATGAATGCAGGATTACAAGAAACATATTTGTCAAAATGCAGGGCTATCGAGCACTGAACCAAAGATGCTGGCATCAGTTTGACTACCATTTTGCATGTGGGGAAAAAATACACTACGTCTACAGGTAAAAGGCATCACTTCTGCATCATGATTACTCTGGTCAGCCAACATCATCTCTGCAGCTTGGTGCATGTTTAAATCCTGAAAATAACTGCTATTGTAAATCTGTTTGAGATGAGACACTAGAACAAAATCATTCTTGAACAGGAAAGTTTTTGTTTTGCTCTTATCGAGGTAACACCAAGAACTAAATACAGGATCTTACAATTTAGCAGCCACTTTAACACTTGTTAGGCTAGCCTTCACACAAGGAGCATGCATACAGCCACCGCTTACTGCACTTGCTTTAAGTTGAGGGCTGTTGATTCAAGTCACTGTCACTGTTTTCTCACCTGATTTGATTAACTTGTTGAACTGAACGTTCACCAAAGGAAAAGGAAAATTAAATGATGTTATAAGTGTAGCAGACAAATACAGACCACACCAAGAAGCTAACACTCATGAGTTGTCATAATAAGGGATAATAAAAAAAAGGTCAGTCTTTTCTGTGCATATTTTTCATTCAAAAGGTCCCAGGGAATCATGATGTGCCTGGCCGTTTCTGTTGCTGATTTCTGATGACCTCTAATTGTTTTTTGCATTGCTGATAGTAAGTTGAGAGACTTTTGTTTTCATCTAACAGCTTTTTATGTTCTTGTACCAGACGGGATGTATTCTGCTGGTCTTTTTCATCCTGGTCCAGTTCTGCTATTAGTTCTTGTCTATAGTTTAAGAAGAAGAAGAAGAAAAAAAGCTTTGTCATATATATTCTATTTACATTTGCAGGTAGGTGGCTTCACACACACACACACACACACACACACACACACACACACACACACACATCTTATTCTTTGATGTAGTCTGAAGAAAGTGCTCTTTCAAAACTAATTCACCTATCAGCTTTAAAATTGCTGAATTTCTATAATGGATTTCAAATGCAATTCTTCAGGTTATGTTACAATACCTAAGAATCTACATAGGAATTTATAAATATGTTCAAGTCCAATTGATTCACCACATGTATATTGAAAAACTTAAAACTTCAACTTAAAATTCTGTTATCTTTACAGTAAAACACTTTTCTATTTGAAGCTGAACTTCTTCAAGTTCATCAGAAAGCAAAATCCAGCAGATTATTTTTACAACAGTAATTTCAGCTCCTTAGTGCAATAAACGGTCAAAATGTTTTAGTAACTATTTTAGGGAAACAAATAGTCTACTTTTGTTTATTTTAATCTCAATAAAATGATGATGTCGCAGTTCTGTTCCCCCTCCCCCCCCATAATTTGCTCTTGCCCAGAATATTCATTATTCACTTACAGAACATTTAAAGAACACTTCTACACTTGCAGCTATCTCAAAAATTCTGTTATGACTTCATCATGTAAATGTTCAAGGCTGCAGCAAGACGATTCTGTGCTAAACAAACTCTCACAGTCAAAGTTAATAACCTCTGATAGTGCAAACATTGTTTGAATCCTGGAAAAAAGCACTGCAGGAATTTTGGTACCTCTTCACTGGAACACTGTTTGTATGCTGCATTTCTTAAAGCAGTCAAAAGCAGAATGAGGCAGATCTCTAAAATGGTTATTTCAGTTAATTTATGCCATAAGTGTTTGGTATATTTTTAGTAACTCTTCTAGAGGAAGCAGCACATTGGTAAGCCTGCTAAGAATTATCCTATAAAAGCTCTCTAGCAGGTAGAATGTATTTGGTTTTACCCTTCGTTTATGAGGTGACAAGAAGGCAAGCTGCCAACAATATATTAGCAACAAAGTAGTAGCGGAGAAAATTAATCATGTCAATTAATTATTGCCATATGATTGATGTTACTATTAAGGAAAACTTAACTAGTTCAATCTTTACAGATTAATTAACTATCTCAAAAAAGCACCAAATACACTAGTTACCCTTTCAGGTAATACGACTATTTTTGTTTAACGCATAACATGGTTTTGACTAAGAAAAACAACTTGGGAAAACTGTTCCCTGACCTCAGAAAGCAGAAACAGGGGATGCAGAACACAACAGCCAATACTGCAAACTGAACTCATGGTTCAGCAATAGCTTTGGCCCCTATACAACAATAAACACAAACATTTGCTTGACACATATACAGTCCTCCTAAGATCAAAAGATGATTTCTGGTACACGGAGTAAGAATGTATATAATGACTTTTAAATACGAAGGTCTTTCCAGAAACAGACAGGACACGTGTTAATATTACTGTTTTGCATGTGATTGACAAAAGCCAGACACACAGTAAAGATTTTCTGCCAAATAGGGGACAATGAGATATTAGCCAAAACTCTGTAATAAATTATCTAAACAATTATCTACAGATTACAACGGGAAACTCTTACTGGACAGAGTGTGAAATAAAATTACAAAGTTCTTTAACAGAGGACATCTTTTACTTGAGATGATGTAAACATTACTGGTTTGCTACATACACAGATATGTGGCACACTCTTTAAAGCGGAACTCATCCAAAAGGAAAATTCTGATGTTGATCAGAACTTTGAATTACCTGCTCTGAAATATCATACACAGTCAGGAGATCAGTATTTTCAAGATTAAGTCTACAAAACAACCATACTCTATGAAATGTGACTTCATAAAGCCAAAAAGAATGCTCTCATAAATAATTTAGAGTGAAGGAAACTTACAGAAGAACAAGAAAGGATCAAAAAATTTCACTTACTTCCTCTGCAACAGCAATGCAATTTCTGTCTGAACTTTCATATACTCTTGTGCCATTTTACAGTGCTGTTCAAACACAGCCATAGATTCTTTGGAGTTTGGACATGGTGCTAGAGGCTGAAAATAAATCAGACGTGTTAAAAACTAATCAACTGATATCCCAAAACATAGTGCGTTAGAATGTGTCTGAAATATATTTGTATCAACTTTTAGAAACCAGTAAGCTTTTAAAAATAAGTGTTAAACCATGCCCTGGAAAATTTTATAGCACTGATGTCAAAGCTGACTCAGATCACAAACCTGCAGTTACTAATCTCAATCTCTTTTTGTTAACAAGGAATAATAATCGGAGTAGTGTTTGATCACACATAGAAAAAACAAACTGAACATTCACCTAAATAACACTCAAGTAAACAATGTCTTATTTTGACAGTCAAACGCTGATTTCATTTGGTTTAAGGGATCATATTTCCCAGGGCTTGTTTTTAGTAGCTTGATCAAATCTGAGTCAACCAATCTCAGATTACATAATACATTTTTTTTTAACTTTGGTCAAAACTTAGACAGGATGTAAACATGTGCCACTATGTTTCAGCTAACAATTCATGCTTTAAAATTTGATGTGAATAAAAATATCCACTAAAGCGTATACTTATTACCTGCAACTGGTGATCTAATGTAAGATACGCCATTGGGATGGAGTTATCTGACCCATTGGTCTCTGTAACAATACCAAGAAAAGTTTAATATAGTATCAAAATGAGTAAATTTGATTTTTAGAAGACATGAAAAATACTGAAACATTTCAAATATATACAATCTGAATGTGGAAAGGCAAATGGAAATATCAGCGTTCCAAATCCAAGGCAGATGACTTCATTTGTTTTTCTGATAATGTTAAATGAGAACTTCTAATGTATGGTCTAACACATGAAGAAGAAATAAAGACTAATGTTATAAATCTACATTTCTAGAAGCCATGTAACAGCACAAAGATTTAAGAAAAACACTATTTCTGTACAGTTTGCAATCTTGTTCTCTATTTATAAAGAAAAAAATTGCCATTCCATTCTTGTTTATGAAGGATCAGCCAGCCAGCCCGTGCATCTAATGATTTTAAAATTAGAAGCTATGCAAACCAGCTCTGCCAAAATAAAATAAGCACAACCTCCTGCTCAGTTTTGAAACCTACTCCCTGTGAGGATTGCAAATATCTTCCTCACAACATGCTCTGGGGCATCTTCTTGGCTTTGTAGAGATATTTTGTGGGTTGCAAGTAACCCAAGAACCAATCCATTATCTCTTGGGCCTGGCCACTCTTTTCTTACACTGCAGTTTCACTGGGTTTCTCTAGATCTTTCATCCCAGATATGTTTCTGGATTATAGATCTCATCTTTTGCTAAACAACAGTCCAGGGAGCACAAGGTTACAGTTAAGCTTTAAGAACAGGAATAAAGATACATTGAGAAACTACTGCTTTCATAGCTGCATTACTTCTACCAGGGGATCATATGGAGGAGGGTAGGTGGGGAAAAAAAAGGGGCTGCTTACCCATACCCCAAAAGCACCTGCCACACAGTAGTCGTGGTAGAGAAACTAAGGTGTTGCCCTCAAAGACTATGCTATCTCCAAGAGCAGCTTCAAAAGGAAACAGAAATAAGAGGGTGGGAATGGAGAAACAGTGGTTAAGTGTATGTTTGTAAGGAAATTGGAAGGTGGTAGAAAAGAAAAAAAAATTCCTAAAACCAGAGACTTAATAACCATAATGTCTTAAATCAGAACAATACAAAAGTCCTTCCCTACATTAGACAATTGCCACAAAGGGCATACAGAAAAGAAATTAGTGCAATGTTTCAAATATATCAAGACATGCAAAATACTTTAGACTACATTCTGGACTGTTTCAGGTCTGCATCACAAAACTGTAACTTCTCCCTATGATTGTCCAGATTTGACCTTGCTCTCCTGTTGCTTCACTAATTTTATAGTGGTCTCCCTTTAAAAAAAAAAAGAAAACAAAGAACCCAGAACTATTTCTTTGCTCAGAAATAAAAAAAAAAACCCACAATCCTGTGTTCGTGGACTGCATAAACCTAATCTGGAAAAAATAAAACCATGTTCTGCATCCTTCTAGGTGTGAGGCATTTTTGCGTGGAAGAAAGTTGCCACAGTAATGGACCTGACTTAATCTAGCTCTGTGTTGCATTTAAGGCCAAAGATTTGGGACGTGCTGGCTTTGCAGGGCCAGGGTATCAGCAGCTCTCAGTTCCCCATGAGCTACTGATTCAGTTCATGTGTAAGAGCTTGCCTTTGTGCGAGGCAGCAATCCCTGCCAGTGCACATTGCCTTAAGAAACTCAGACTCTAAGACGCATGAACAAGGACATGGGGCAGAGGGCTTGACGATTATGTGTTAAGAGGCAGAGTGTGAGATTGTGAAAAATAAGAATGGATAGAAAGAAGGAAGTGTGGAAACAAAATACAAGAGGATACTCTCCTCGCACTGAAACATAGGAAAAAAGAAAAATGCGCATCTTGCATCATGGTCACTCTATATTTGCTTAAATATATGGTGGGGCAATATCAGTTGAGATGAGAGTTACCATTTTGCAGTTGGTTTACAGGAAAAGAATGACAAAGTCTGTCTCATCAGCCCAAGTATGAAACAGATCACCAGCCAAAGTTTTCAGAATTTAAGGCACTTAACAACTAGAGACTAACATCCACATTTTCACAGCAAAAGTGAAATTCTTATTTATATTCTAAAAATTATTTTGTAGAGATCCATTGCTTCAATGCAGTCCAGGATCAATCCTTTACATAATGATGTGCATTACAACTTTTAAAATCAAATTAAGCTACATTTGCTCTTAAGCATATTTTGTAAGTGGTGCAAATATTAAATTTTGAAAACATTATTGATTCATTTGAAAACAATGATTTGTGTGTATGTGTGTATTTTGCATAAGCAAAATTAGAACACACATAAAAACAGAATTAATGTATTCTAGCTCACACTCACCTAAAGAACAATTCATTCCGGAAGGCAGAGCAATGAAAGGTTTATCTGTGCATTCACAATACAAATGCGCAAGAGTAAAATGTTGCAGGAGGTCTACTCCCCTCACTCCTTATACACATGTAGCCATAAAACGGTGCTCAGAGATCTGCACTAAATAGCAGCATCACTGTATGCCAACAATGATTTGTTATAGGGAAAAATATTGATGCGTGTATGTAAATAATATAACCTACATTAAAAATTCTTATATTCAGTATGCAAACCAAAGCAATCATTTTTAAGATTAGATTTAAGCAGTACTAAAACTGACTGGCACTTTCACTTGCTTATTTTTATTAATGTCTACACACACACAAATCAAAGAAATATTTGTTAATTTTTACAGATTAAAAGTGAACTAATGAAGAGAGCATCACCTGCATCATCAGGCGTCCATGGGTTACGAGTTGGCTTTTCAGAGGTTGGTCCCGAGGTAGTGATCATTCTCACACTAGGACTAGATGACCTACTGCTGTTTCTACTCTCCTGCAATGACAAAAGATGACAAACTAAAATGGCAATGAAAGTCAAAAGAAGATTGTTCAAAGTGTTCATTTTACATAACAGCACTAGCATGACAAAATAACATGGAGAAATCGGAATCTACATTTCTCTCAGTATAGTGTGGGGTGGGGTGTGTGTACGAAGGGGAAGAGTAAAAAACCTTTTACCCTGAAAAGTCTTTTACCCTGAAAACATTCCAAATAGCTTGACAAACTTTATATGCATTACAGGGATAATTTCAGCCTCATTCCTACTCAGTCTTTACCTACAAAAAGAAATAGAAATTACTTTTCTATTTAGCATAAGGAAAAGCAGTGTTGCAATTACATTACATGTAATAATTTTCATAACTGTTCAATAAAACATATCATCTCTGTAATACAAGAGAAGAATAAAGTTCATTTTCAGTGTGAATCAATAAATGGCACTGCACTTAACTGAACTCATCACAGTTTTGCAATTTCCTACCAGACCTCAATGCGTTAAATCTACAGGCTTTGTTATGATTCCTGTATTGACTGTGAGGAGATATGATTCATTTTCAGAAAACATGAAAAAGTGCTTAACCAAAAAGGAACAACAGAATAAAGCAAGGAAATTAGAAAATGAGGAAATTTTCTCCTTTTAATTAAAAACTAAAACACAAATCTATAGGAACTTCTTCAACATACAGCCTTACTTCTCAAATCCTTTTGTTTCCCAAAGTATAGACTCTAATACATTAGACTTTGTTATTCTACCCATCTTCCTTTTCAAAATAGTTATTCACAACAGATATTCTTATATATCCTGCTACTGACATAATATTAACATGGTAAAATATTTGACTATAGACCTTGCCCTTCAAATCTTTGAGGAAAAACTGTAGTCAAAAGAAAAGATGCTGTTAAAATGCAGCTGTTTTCAGTATGATGTGTTTATCATGAAATGATTAAATGTTCCCTTAAAAAAAAAAAAAACATAATATACATTACCTGAAAGCTGGATTTCTTTATGTCTCTAATTTCTAAATATCTTTGTTTTTTAGAAGCAAAGATCTTAGTCAGCCCAATAACAATCTAAAGAGTATCTAAAAGACTCTACATACCAAAACATCTACTATTCCAACTATATTAGATTTCTCCTGTAATTGCTTCAGTTTAAAAGACCAGGAAAACACAATTAAACTGCACACATGAGATCTATAAACAGTAAATGACTAGACTTTCTAAAATGAAGCATCTTTATAAGAAAAATAATTTAAATCCCCTGGGTAAAACATGGAAGTCAGACACATGGTTCAATTATTATCTTTTCAGAGCTTGAAAAACTGTTTAAAAAGCAAACCTTATTTTGCAGTAGTTAATATTGTTCCCATGCCAGTACTGAACATTTTAGGCTTGCTTACTTATGCAATGACAAAATGTTTGCAAACTTAACGTGTTCCACTTTGGTTCAAATAATTTTTAATCATAAAAGAGAGATTATGTTAATTAATATAATTTATTTATATACTTCCTTATGCCATTTAATCTTTCCAACTGAGTTCAGTCTTCAATTTTTGAGGAAACCCATATATGTGAATGCACTCTGTGTTGTCAAGGGAAATACATGTATTCATAAATATAGAAGGTAAGTAACAAGAAATGCCATAAAAACAAAGGAATTGCCAGACTGGGAAAGCATTGTAACCATTAGCCTTGTATTTGTTCTTTGACAGAGCCACTGCAAGAGGTATCGAAAGAAGTAATTTCATTTCTATTAATCATTTAATTTCCAGATGGGATAAGTGCATTATTTACCCTTAAGAAGCTTTTGTCTTGAAGTCTTTGTTGACATTAGAAGATGACCTAATGAGTAGACCTGTCTACTGCCAGCGTGCTCAGATGTGAATGACAAACACACTTAAGTGAGGTTAAAGATCATAAGACGGAGCAAACATATTTAACAGTATCAACTGTTTCCTTAAGGGGGGGAAAATAGTTGAATATCTATAGAAGTGGCAAAGTGGACCTGCAAAGTACTGTGGCTCAAGTAACTTAGCAAAACCTGTGGACCTAGACTGCTTGTTGAACTAGATCATTTTGATCCATCCACAGAATAAGCCCATTTCCTTGATAGTATTATTTAGATGGCACTACCAGAGCTGGAATAAAGGATTCCTATGTAAGGCACATTTATATAGGATCACAAAACCTAAAGTTCCCCCAAATGACCAGGTGTTTGGTTTGAGCTTGCATGTTTAGCTGGCTGCTTTAGGCCTCCTGCAGCTCCACGAACCTTTGCCACCTCCCTGACATCAGCCCTGGCTATTCCGTAGCAAGCAATTTCTCTTATTCTTTCAAGGTTACCTTCTCATCCTTGCTTCCTCTAGATATCTCCATACCCTCAATGGACCTTTTGTAAAAGCCTCACCTGGAAAGCACTGTGTGTTAACACTTAATTTCTTCAGCTTCTGGTAATAGTCAACGGGTTTTATGCAGGTTATAAAACTCAAGTTAGCCTCTTAAAAACCTAAAAAGGTTTTGGGAAATGAAAGGAGGAGCTACGTAAAATAAACACACTTCTCTTTTTCTATTTCCTCGCCTTTTGTGAACGTTTAGGCTTAAGACAGAATCCTCTTAGGAGCTTCAGAATCTCCTTCCTCCCTTACCCTTCTACACGAGGCTTTGCTTATGGGAGCACAAAGTCTTGTCTGCTCCTTCCCACTGGCTCAGAAATTACTGATTAACTCTTTTGTTCTATTTGCTTTGTCAGGGCACTCTCCAAACATTTTTGCCAGGTCATCAAATCCATGTTACGTTATCAGCTTCTTAGTTTCCGTCTCTCTCAAAGATATACAGCCTTGAGAACCTGGTTCACTCTGAGAAATAATTCCTCCTCTAAGAAAACTATCATTTTCCCATTTAAATTGGTAACCAAGTTAACAACAAGAAAAATTCCCCAAAACAACAAACCCGACTGCTACTAGTTCTGTCTTCTCATCTTCTGTGCATTTCATCTTCCTATGAAAGAGAATGTGGGGGGAAAAAAAAGTGCATCCGTGACCAATTGATTAATCTTACTGACAGAATGATTCATCAATACAATATCAGATTCCACGAATTATCTCACTTAACTTGCATGCATGTGGGCACGTACATAGCTTCTCAATGTACTACTTCTCTACTACTCAATACACAATTTTCTTTAATGTACTGTATCTTTTGCATCTCAAAATAAACTGCAAGAGTTCAGCTCTAGCGCCAGTTATTACAAAAATTATCAGTTTAAAAGACATGGTTTTGATATTAAGATAGTCCTGTGAAGGATGATGTAACAAAAAAATCCCCAATTAAAAATGTGTAGACAAGGAAACGGGTGTCTTACTAATAATCTGACCACAAGCTGCAATTCTTTCAGGATCATGCCAAATATGTTCCTCAGTCTATTGGTATGAAATATCACACTCTGGGAAGATGATTCTACCCAGTCTAGCCACGTTCATCAAGGCATGAAAGCTTTTACAGTTGCAGTTTGGAGCCAGCACATTTCCTTCTTGGTTACCAAAGGGTTCAGGCAAGAAAAGCGGTGTAACCAGAGAAATACAGGACCATTCTGCGCGTTTTAAAAAACACACGTACAGGTAAGTGAGAAGACACGTGAATCGCTTGAGTGGAAAAGGAACATTTTACATGGAAAAATGTGTATCACAATATAGGTATGCAAGAAGACGGAAATACAGTTTACAGAAAGGGTAGTCTATTCTGCTCTGGTCACTTGGAATAAGGTTCAATTTAAGGTCATCAAGCCCTACACAAATCTTAAAAAAAGAAAAAAAAAGCACTTAATGCACATTATATTTTCAACATTCAGGTTCTCTAGGAGGACTGATCCAATGGTTGAAGAAGAACTGGTTTTACACATTTTTCTGTCTAAGCTGATGATGTAAAAACTGAGTAGTACATGCACTTGCAAAGTACTGTCACTATCTGCGGTTGATAACTTTGGTAAGAATACTGGAAAACAGAGAATGCCTCAGGTCTCAGAACACAAAAACAGTAGTCATAAATGATCCAAAGAGTTCATACATAAAACAGTGTTTTTGTTTTTTTGATTTCACGTCTCCTTGCTAAAAAATGAGATTATTAACTTATTTTCCCTATCTATCTTACTTATTTTACTTTCCACAAATAATATTTTGCAAGACACATCGGACAGGCTAAGTTTTGCAACAGTATATGGATAAGAATAATTGTAAAATATACAAGAGGTCAGATGTCAAAGCAGGGAGATGTGAGCCTTGGTCTATGTCTTCCCAGGTAAGCGTCACAACCACATGAGTACTGGTTATGAAGCTGCCATTTCCCTTTGATCTGAATTGGAAAATCCCTCCTGATTAAAAAATAAAGTCATTTGTAACAGGATAATTCCATATTGTCAGATTGGCAATTTCCATAAAAGCTAGTTTAATAAAAGTATTAAGTGTTACTGATCACCTCTAGTAATGATCATTTCAGAGAAAGGGTGTAAAAATCTCCCGCAAACCAACTCCCCAAATTCCTTCAGTAATCATTATATTTTGAGCCAAATAGAGACTTAAAAGGACAGGGTGCCAGAAGGGAAGCACACAGTGCTATGAGATCACTGAAGAAGACTCTGCAGAAGAGTGGGTGAAATAGGGACTGGAATGCAGAGAACAGGGATGTTTGCAATGAAAAGAGGATGGGGGAAAGAGATTCTCACATTAGAAAGGATAACCTATAAACTATAGCGCATATGGGGAGATATGATAAACTGATCAGAGCTAAACTGGTCACACGTGAAATTTCTCTGCTTTCTAGTCTTGTAGATTGACTATACGGATAGCAACTGAAGATTTGTTAATCATAATTATGTGGAAGGAGGTCCAGAACTACAGAACCTTATAGAAAGGAACACTGAACCTTAAAAACCAGGTATTTTGCTGGCTTTTTTTTGTATTCTTTTGTACATTGTGCTGTGTGCTTTTTAAAAACTGCTTTCTGGTTTAAAATATATGTATCAATAATTAGAATCCATTTCAGCACTTTTCTACCTGTTCTTATAGCAAAAACGAAATTCAGTATTTATATGGGTAGTGCATGACTGTCCTCCAAGGTGCATTTTATGTGCCTGTTAAAATATACCATTTCTCCGATTTTAACACAGTGCTTCCAAAGCTCTTTGAGGCAAAAAAAAAAAAAAAAAAGAAAGAAAAAAAGCAACTATAATTCTTTCTCTTAGATTTCCAATATGTAGAATACCACAAGTAGGAAAATAAAACATGACAGATATACTCTATAAAGCCTCATCAGAGATTCGTGAGGCAACGTTGTCTGTATCTTCCTAGTGACAAGCATAATTCATCTAGAATATTTCCTAGCAGCAGAACAGCCTTCAAAGAGAGGTACTGCAGGAGTTAACATCTGAAATAAATGCTGAAATCATCTGTTCAAATATTAGTTATTCATTAAAATGAATAAATTGAAAATCTTATTTAAAAAGCTACACTTAAGTATATTTATACAGCAAACAGTGTTATTTGGTGACAGGTTCCCACTCCTCCACCACCCCAAATTCTGCCTAATTTTTGTTCTAGAATTAAATAATCAAATTCTTCACTAAATTTTGAACTTTTTTTCCCTCAAAACCTTTCTTTTTAAATGTTAAATTCTTAAATGCATTTAAGAATCATTCCATTATTTTCTGATAAATGTATAAAGTAAGCTGGACTAATAATATCACAGGTTTGATGAGGTTTCCGTGGCTACCTTGCTCCACAAAATTAAAGGAGGATCAAATCTTAATCTCCCTGATAAAGACACACCCTTAAAATTACCACCTATTTTAGCTTATTACAGTAAGATGTTTAATATGGAAACTTGATTAACCTGATGAACATGCTCACATTTTTCCACATCCAAAATATAACAGGGATCTCAAAATTGCTAATTCACATTAATGACCAAATATCCTCTATTGAGTTAGTAAAACAGACAGGTAGCAATTAAAGCTCAAAATGAAACACAATCAAATCAAACATTAAGTGTACTTTTTGCATATAGGATGTTTGCAGCTAATTTAAATTTTACACAGTATACCACTGTGTCTGTTACCATGGCACTTAAGACACCAGATACTATGCAAAGCTTTGATAGTATAAAATATCTTATCACAATGGTGATTTTTTTTTTTTACTCTATAGCAGCATCCTCCTGGACATCTTTTTTAAGAGATTGGAGTGGTAATACTAAGAGTTACCTTTCAGGGTTCAGAGATCAATATTATAAATGTATTATTAATGCACATGCTTTCTATTTTTTATGCAAAATGTGAGCGTAAGCTACACGTAAGTGCTTCAGACCACCGTCAGCAGTTAATAGAGATGTTTTCTACGGATAGAGGGTAGAAAGCCTTTCCTGTACGACAGATATCTGCCTCAAGCAGAGTGGCTATATACACACTATTTGTACACAGAGGGATATGGGCTACACATGAGCTCTGCAGGTAGCAGCTCTCATCTAGAATCTCTCACAGACGAGCCCCACGGATTCTGACTTAAATGCAACACAAACAACGCTCCACTCTGTCCAGCTGAAAGATCCCAGGTCACCCTCCACATCATTCCCACGCAAGTTCACAGAGCAGTTTCGTGGTACAGAATTTCCGTGGGCTTCACTGAAAGATACAGACGACACAAAGCCTTTTACCTGACTGGATTCTGTTCCAGCAACACTGAGATCTTGAATGGATCTGCGCCTCTGCTGTCCGTTTCCTGCTGGGAAAACAAAACAAAACAAACCCGTGAGATCTATTCAGAGCAAACTAAGGGTGCTACTGTGGCAGAGGAGCTTGGAATTTGTACAAATCCACAGAGAGAAAGTGAGAGAGGGGGGGAGAGAGAGAGAGACAGCTGCAGAATTTTAACTCAAAACGTGCTGGCCTGTCAACAAAAAGTAACGCCTAATACAACCCCCACTCCTACCACATGAATAGCTCCTGCACTCTGCTCCACCATCTTCTGTCACATGTATTTGACCAGGCTTAGTACTCGGGGCAGGAGCTGATGACGACATCTATTTCAAGTGCGTTACGTTATGGGGATTTCTAAAAGCTAGACTGCAACGATAACGCGCTGCCAGCTCTAACCTGTCGCTCTTAGGCATGCTTAAGAAACATAGCAAGGACTTCTCGCTGCACTAAGCCCCCCTCACTAAAATTCAGAAGCAAAAGTGCTTGCATTTGGTCAAAGGGAAAGCTTTTTGTCTTCTTCATAGGAAGAAAAACATGAACAAAACTTAAAGTCCTATTCTCATGCTCTAAAAAAGTGTGAAAAGGAGCTAAACCGCATCTTGCTATCAGCTCCTGAGCACAATGCCGTAATCTTTTCCTCTTCTCCTCCCACCTGTTTGCAATTATCCACTAGTGACAGCCAGAGAGAACAGCTTAAATTGCCGCGCTGACACTCAGAGGCATTTCCAGGAAGCTGAGTCTCCTTAAAAATAAAGCAGATTATGCAATAGAATCTCCCCAAGCACTTTGATTTTTATTGCTGGGATTGTTTATATTGTCTCTTGAGAGCAGGTCAGCTGTCCAAAAGGAAACACCAAAACGCCCTGAGTAACAGCTGACAATGCTCAAAATTCTTGGTCTTAGATCTGCATTACGTAACTTTTCTACTAGTGGGTAGCATTCGAAACACGTACTACAGCAGTTGTGCCCCTAACCCCCACAGCAACTCAGCAAGCAGCACAACTTGCTCGGCAGTGTCCCGTAACAGGCTTCTGGCTTTTTAACATCTTAGATATTTCTGTTCTTTAGCATCATCCCAGTATTACTGCACAGCCCTTCTTAATAGAAGTTTTGATTTATAGCAATTGCTACAAAAATGTAAAACTAATTGCCTGATATTAATCCATATTTTTTTATAGAAACATAATTTGAATTCTAAATATCAGTAATTATTGCCTACAGGAATGCATTATCACAAAGCAGCAATACAAAATTTGTTGCCACTTTACCACTTTGTCAAGACATTTGATATTCTAAAATCTCTAGAAACTACTATGAAAAACAAATACATTAGAAAAAAAAGGGTTCTAGGCTGGGAATATATTCTTGTTTCTGCCTATAGGTGAATTTGAATTGCAGCTTCTGTGTGGCCTTGAGGTTTTGCTTCATTCAGAGAACAGAAATACTTACCTAAGCAACAATGACTATATTGCATTAAATACTTCTTATGAAGACATGAAAGCTTGTGTAAATGACAAGGACATGGCAAAATTTTTGAATATGTCCATTTTAACTACCTTACCACTTAAAAACAAGATTATACATTATACAACTATATATTATAGAAAACTCATCCAACTGCTATAGATCATCTCAATACTGAAGATATGGATGATCCACCCATGATTGACACAACAATTATGTGCACATTTCATTCAACAACACCGTTCTAAAATTAGCCCAGCTGAAATAAGCTTGCAAAAATATCTGAAATTCTCATTTCAGATTAGCAACATTTGTGAATTTAAAGAACCCAGCACATGTGTTGCTGAAGTATTAGTCCATGGTTGCCAAAAAGTTAAAATAATCAGGGTGGGGTGCAAGAAAGTAAATAAAATGCTTTGAGAGAAGAAGGAGGGGCAAAACCATTGTGCTCTAATAAATGAATATCTTTAAATGAAAAATATTCAAGTTAGAAGCACGAGGGAAGAGCAAGCTCTACTAGGCAATGCCATTTGAGTTAGTGTAACTACTGCAGACATCTGGCAAATAGCTTAGACAAAGCAGAAACAGACTACAAATCAACAAATACTTATTGCTCCAGATTCAAGATTAATTTTGATTGAAAAATACAGTATACAACATGAAACCTTTATTTGACATTATTATTCCTACATCTCTATGCTTTCCTTATGTGTTTTTAATCCTATTCTTACCTCTACATCCACTTAAAATTTAATTTTCCTCTTTGTAAGAGCCATAACACATTTTTTTAAATGCCATCCCCCCATCTGTAGCAGTAGGCAATATACAGATGTACCATGTCAGGATTTTAACAGTTTATAGGGTTTTAAGATTACAAATCAACGGGCATCGAATTACACATAAAAAGAGTTCTGACTGCCTGATCACAATCCTAAGTCACAGAAAAACTTTTTTAATTCAACGCAGTTCTAAAAAAAGGCCTAAATGAACTAAAAAATAAAATCCTGGTGCAGTACTTAAAAAAAAAATTACTCTGAAACAGAAATATATCCTGTGAAATCATGTCATTTACAGTTCAAATGCTTACTGTAACAGTTTTTAGAAGCTCCAAAGACTTAGAGTAGCTGTGGAGTTCTGCTTTCAGCCTTTCTCAAAGTGTCTACTTTGTGGGCAAGAAGTACAATTACTGGAATGCCCAAGCTATGTTCTCTTTAATGACACATGAAGATACAATGAGTGTGAAGAGAGAAAAAAAAAAAAGCTAAGGACAGAAGGCATGTGGAGAGGAGAATGGAGGAAAAGAGGCTCAGAGGAAATTCCTTCATATCTAGAAGTCAAAAATCAAGAGAAATAATAAGGAAAGATTTTATAGGAGTTTGATGCAGCAAAGCATTGTTGATAAGAAAATATTTGAACTACTAAGGTATACGTTCCCTTCAACTATCTTCCTTATCCTTTCTGAATTTTCCCTTTTTTCGTCCACCAGCTCTTTCTTCCCTTGCTTGCAGCAAAATTACCATCTTCCTTCTTGCATTACTCTTATTGCATTCCCCAGCTTAGCCTCTCCTAGCTGCTTCAAGATTCTCACATTCATTTTTTCCCCAGAGGATCACAAACGTACTTCCTTTCCTCAGAAACAACAAGTTGCTTTCACAAACATAGACAGTGCTTGTGCTTCTCTCATGAAAATAATAATATATTGTTTGTATCCTTCAGGAAAAGTACAAGCGTCTCTCTCACTCCTCTCTTTTTAGATTTTAGGCTTCTTATTTGTTGGCCCTTGACCATGTTCTCCCTTTCTTATCCATGCACACCACTCTCAAGTCCCTCCCCCGAGTTACTATCCTTTTTGGGCATCTGTAAGAATAAAATCTCACTTAGACTGGAGCATCATGACTGAATATAGTAGTGTCAGAAGACAAAAAGACAATATTTTAAATAAATCACAGAATAGTGAAGATATCGATCTTAATTCTGTAAGAATGAAGTGATCTAAGGACACAAGATGGGATTTCTGTCTTACACCGATTTCGAAAGTGTACAGAGAAATTACAGACTGAAGCATCCATGATTCCTATATATCTTCTAAAGATACTCAGCAAAACAGTTCTGCCTCGCATAATCATTTATGTACTGTCAACGCTATAAAAATCCTACAACCCTGTGTGACACAAAATTTTAAATGAAGAAATTACAGAGACAGATGCATGAGATGAATAACAGTCCAACAGACAAAAAACCATACTATACCTCCAGGCACCCTTGCCAGATGCCGCTCAACTGGTTTGCATCCAAAGACCATACTATATATCTTTCTTGATCATATTACAAACTATACATTTTTTTTTCTTTAAACACATGGCTATTTAAGCTTTTGGTGATGTCTATGTTTTCATATTTATATATAAGATAAAATTTTGGAGTCTATTATGTATGCTGTAAAGAGACAGTACACTTGGCTATCTGTCTGCACATTACAACCACAGAGAGGTCACTGACCAAACTGGTAAACTGATCCATTTTTTAATTTTTAAGTTTTGTATACCAGTTTCAAAACACAGCATCACAAATTAAAGAAAGTTCAATTCATGCTTATTTGAAAAACTACCTAGAAAGAACAGACAACGTATATTGAAAAACTCCACTGTAAAGTTTGCAAACTCTACTTTGCAAACGTATTACTGTGAGCTGATAAAAATTTACTTCCTGCCACCTAAAGGGCCTAAGCAGTGGACGGATGAAGGCAGCCGGGCAGCACAGGGCAGCGGACAGCGCTGGCCGAGGCGGCACTCACTTCCAGAATAGCCCAGCCCAGAGCAGCTGACTCCTGGGAGCGCCCGCGCTGTCCTGCGCCCCCGCGGAGCGGAGCAGAGCGGAGCGGAGGCAGCTGATCCGCTCTGTGCTCCGCAGAGGCGGCTCCGGGCCGGCAGCGACGCGCCGAGGAGCCCGCACACGGCAGGGAAGTGGGTAACGCGGCGGGAGCTGCTCCGGGTCCTGGTCTGGGGGTTCAGGAGCGCAGTTAGAAAGGGGGAAGCACGTTAAAGGGCAGGGATTGAAGGCTGTGTGAAGGCAGCAGAGAAAAGAACGAGGTGAGACACAAGGACATTATATTTGGAGCAAGGAGCTTCTGAGAAACACTGCTGTAAGTATACACATACACAGACAGGGCTACCTAGGCACGCACGCAATCGCTTCCCTTTCTTAAAAAGATTAAGCTCTACTTTAAGGATAGGAAATGTTCTTTTTTTGGGGGGGGGGTCCTGTGATTTGTACTGGGAAGCTATTCTGACAGCTAGAAATCTTTTCACAGCTCTGACTTATTTGCAGATAATTTACATTTTTATCCCTTAGCGCTTATACTGTTTTTTACCTTAAGTACCTCTCTTACTAGTCTTTATCTGCAGATTCATTTATAGAAAAGGATTATTCATTTCTTAGCTTTCACTTTGTAGGCTTAAAAAAAGTCTTAGTAGTTTCTTTTTTCACATTCTCCATGCCATCCCAGTAACTCTTCTTGCTATTAATTCAGAGTGTGCCTATGTTTCTTTTACATGGCTCACCAGAACAGTGTATTGTGTTCCAGAACAGACCACCATGGACTCAGAAAATATCACTAATGCCCTACTTATTTATTTATTTCTCTCTCTTGGAACAAGACCTCTGGAAATGAAACCCAAGATTTCACACTTATTTTTTTCTTTTTTTTTTCTCTCCCAATTATATCGTATGAATGACTTACTCTGTCTTGGATTCAGCTGTGTGCAGATACTCTGTTCCTCTGTAATTGTTTCCACTCCACTCCACTCTTAACTTATTAACTGGATTCTTATTAGTCTTTCAGTGTATGATTCCGAATTTTACCCTACTTCTATTGTTTTTGAATCACAACACAATTCATCCTACTCCAATCCCTTCTTTACTAATAGCAGCTCCTGGGAAAGCATTCACAGCACATTTCAATGGCACTCATGTAAGGCTTACACTGCTGAAGAGAGGCTTACACCTTTGAGAAAATTAATTCCTACGTCTGTTCCAATCCTATACATTCTTCTAGTTCCACAGGTTGATATTTCTTAACTATATACCAAATTCACCTTAGAATTCTTATTTCATCAGGTTCAATAATATTTAAAACTGTCCAGATGAAGGGTAGCTAATTAAGTCCCTTTGCCTAAGTGAGACAGACTTCAAAAAGGTATCAGATATGTTTGGCACAATCTATTTTGAGAAAACTATGCGGCATTAAGTTTCATTGACCTTTTTATGTTTTAATTTTTCTTCTCTAAAAGTCACAAAGTTGTTTTTGACGCCTCATGTACTGATACAGACAGACAAACAGGGCAGCTGGTGCCCAAGGAGCCTCTCTCGGTGTATTCGCCATGCTCCCATCGCTTACTGAAAAAGGCCAAGCTTGACAGACCTCTTTGTAGCTTTGCCCCTTCTTTTTCCTCGCTCTCTCTTAACAATTCTTGTGTGTCACGGAAGGCCAGGACTGTTTGAAAAGACAGTAGAAAGCTACACTCGCATAACTTCTTGTTGCTTCATTAGTCTCAATGCAAAAGAGGTTTTTGTTTTCACTGAGAGTATTTTATTTCCCAGGCAGTTCCTTTTTGCCAGGTATTTTTTGACATTTTATGTTTTTATACATAACCTTCAATAAAGTTATTTAAAAAAAAAACTTTTTGTGTGCAGTGCTGCATCTTTTGCATTCAACTTTGAAATACCAAACTCATACAGAGAGTTTTAATACCTAATATTTCTTAATCATTGGGTAATAGAAATTTACTAAGATTCACGTATGATCTCAAGATTTACACGGACGCTTCATCAGAAGACATATTCAGAGTACAGGTTCACAGTTTTTAATGGATATCTTGATTAGTAACAGATACTGTTACTGGCAGCTCCTGACTCTGACAAATCACTTTGAAGTGACTTGCATGCTACTAATGGTGCACCTATCACAGTTTGGGATTGATTATACTTATTTTTAGTCCTTGAGATGTATGAAATGAAAGAGATAAATTCATTTTGATTGCAAAAAAGAAATGGGAAAAGATATATTCCTAATTAAATTTAGACTTAGGATTGATGAGAATTATTCATTAGAGTTCCAACTGAAATTACCGGCTATGGTGCTGATTATCCTGATTTTCTTCCTGTCAGAAGCCTGTCCTAATAATTTAAGTTTGCATTAACTTAAACACAATAGAAATACTTCATGCAAACCTATTTTAGCTCTAGAAGATTTTAGTTGATATATCAGTATATATACACTGAAAATTCCTGCCCAAATCTGTGCAAATCTATTCTTCCCTAAATATGAGGTTTTGTAATAAAATGCTGCATATATACTTTTGCTGCATAGTATGAATCTAGCATCAGAGTCATAAAGAAAAAGCTTTACTTTTTAAAAGTTAGCATTAAGAGATCATGCTTCTCCTTACAGAGACATTGTAAAAAAAGTGATTAGGATTTTCTAGCTCTGCCTAAGAGCAGCTGGAGCAAAAAGTATTTTTAGCAGTCTGATCATTATTCCAGCATCTTAATCATTAGACCCGTTTCACCTGGTCTGCGATACCTGGTATGATGATCTCAGGGACATCCAGAATGTTGCCAAATGAAGCAGTTTTACGGTGGCCTCGTTTAGGCTTGGAATAGGCTGAAAAAATACACATATACAATACACATGCAAAACACTAAAATGGCAATAGCAAAATTACTGAATTCCTATTACTGCATTTCTTATAAATTTTGTTAAACTATTGTTCATGCAGAATATGTCATGCAGAATAAACTGCACTGCCTTCCACTCATGCTAACAAAATAGTAAAGCAACTGTTAAAAAGCAAAAATGCAGAACTAGGCATCAATACAACGTGTAATTAGTTATAGTTAGCAACATAAAAGTCAAACACAGAAAGCAGCATGGCAACAAAGAAGGGGAAAATCAAATCTAGTTATCTAAACAGGAAATAAATTAAATTATTTCATATCACCTGTACATTTAAAATAGAAATGTATTCTTGATACTCTGAAGTCGTATTATACTTCCTGAGTATCAGGTATACATTATTTTACACACAATACTACTAGTTGGAGCTTATGTTTCCTTGAACCAACATTTCTTCTTAAGTGAAAACTAATCTCTTCCTAAATTATGCTTATTGTTCTCTTAGATTCGGTAATCAATCCTGATTTCTTTCCTTTTGTTCTATTACTGATTTTTTTTGTGTTTGTTTTGAAAGCAGGATATCGCCACCAACCTTTTCATTTTTGAATGATGTTCAAGAAATATTATATGTTTTGGAATTAAACCTGAACATTAGTTTCTTTCTTTATTTTTCCGCTTGTTAGTTTAAGCTTATATAGTACCTATTTGAAGAAAAATATAAGTACACCTAATTATAGGGTTGCAGTAAGTCTACCTCAGACTTGCTATCTAATATTAATGTGCAGTGTGATTGGTTCTACACTTAATATAGAAATGGATGAAAGAAGAACACTAAATAATTAACTTGCTTACTCTTACCAATAGCCAAATATCACCATACCCATGATTCTTTTTTTTTTCATGTTCACAACATATCATTCCTGTCACACAGTTAAAAAACACCCCACAAACTCCAAACAACTAAACCAGTGCTTTTTCGGTTCTTTTTTGAAAAGGCTACATGGATTCCGTCTCACTTCCAGAAGATCACTACTGCCACAAGTATTTTTGTTTAAATAAACAGTATATCAAATATACGCACTTATTATGAGAAAAGGAAACCCTTGCAGCCATAAAAATCTTAATAATATTCTGAAATGGTTACTATTCAAAACAGTCTACTTATGAAAGACAAAGCAGGAAAATTAAAAGGCTTGTGCAACATAGGGTCAAGGTCATCTCCACAGAAGTCAAAGTCATTGCACTGACTTTCTAGTGTCAGAGACCAAAGTCTTGACATACTCAAAAATAAAAACAACATGTTGTTATCATCAGGTAAGTAGACAGCTACCTTCTGTGTTAGGAAACCTTTAGAGATAGCCAGTGAGAAGTTCTACAGAGTCATCTAGTCAAATACTGACAGTACAGAAAACAAATCTTAGAGTAAGACCTTAAAATAAAAACATTAATGTAAAAACTGTTTAGGGGAAGGTAGTATTTTCTCGTGAGTACCTTCAGTGTTTAATAAAACAGGATCCTGGAGCAATTATAATACAATAATGAACAAAAAAATCAAATAGTCATAATGCAGAAGATAGCCATAATATGATGCATGTTTCCTGATTATAGTTACTCAATTATCCTAATATTTAAGGATAGGTGGAGAAAGATTATGTGAACTAAAGAAATCTGGACTAACCAAGTTAATTTTGTCTCATTATTTAAATCTATGGTTACGTATCTTAATAAAAAGTTTCATGTGGGAAGTTTGTTTAGATTAATCAACAGTATCTTTGATGAAGAGAAGAGACAAGAAAGTGTTTGTCAGGTATACAGATTTTTATTAATTTGCTTTTCTGAAAAAAAAAATTGTTTTCGCCATAAGATTATGAATTTATACTTACACATAAACTCCAAGTAACTCAGAAATTCAGTATTTAGACAGACTAGTTTATGACCGCCTGAAGCAAACCCAGCAACATAACTGCAGATATGCTTTTTTTTTTTAAAAAAAAAAAAAGAGGGTAATAAATAAATAAATAAGGAGCACTTTGGTATTATGATAAATAAAATAACCTTCTAGTTTCTCCTTCTGAAATCCACTTCTCTTGAAATGGGAACATGACAAACTTTAAACTCACCTCTTATTCCAATGTATTAAAATCATCTTGAAAGAAATGTTATCTCAGTAATAATTTTGATAGCAGAGATGAAATAATATTAATTTAGATGCAAAGGCAAAAACTTGTGCACTTGGAATAGGACTAATATTGAAAAAGAAGCCTCAATTATTTTAGAAATGTGAAAATCCAATTCAACAAACATAATCTCTCTGTAATCAGTCTTAGAAGACCCCAATTAAAAACGCGCAACCTTTATAACAGTGGAGTGCACAACTGTTAAATAAGCCATCGTTTCCTCCACACTTAAATGCAAATAAGGAGTACATGCAAAGTCTAAGTATTTTCATATGGCTAATCTTATTAACCATCTGTAAGACTATTATGTTTTGCATCTTCCTTCCTTTCTTCCATTTCCTCATTCTATTCCCCAAACACCCTTTATTTTTACCTGTGGTGGAAGCTATTCTTGCTTCTATTTCAGACATGTCAGCACTCATCCTTTTGGCTTCTCCTGAAACAAGGGCTGACTGTGGTCGCCCACGAACATCTGACAAGCTCTCCACACTGCTCCCACGAGATGGGGGTAAACTCAAACGGCCAGGATCACCCTGTTTCAACAACCACATTTTTAAAAAGAAAAGAATATATATCTGCAGGAGACCCTTCATAAAGTGCTCAGTATGTAGGCTAAAATATATTTCTGTAATTGGCACTTACAAATGACAACATTTAAATTAGTATAATTTCTAATAGCTAAAATATATCCGTATATTGGTGAACAGAACCAAGTATTTTGCAACTTTCAAAAGAATAGACTGATGCCAGTGCTGACACAAGATTATCTTTCCAGTTTTCTATCCCAGATGAAATAAAACTTAGTATTTTCATAATTCCCATAAATGCTTAATCCTTTCATGTGTCACTATTACTTTGGTGCTAATGCAAATAAAAGAGTTGTAAATATAAATGTTAGTTTTCAAACTAAGGAATACTTTTAAATTAAATAAATTGTTTAGGGTTTCATAGATATCTTAGTAGAGCTTTATCTTTTCCAAATCATTTGGCATTTTCCTTGTCTTTTTGTGTTCTTTATTGACTCCAATTTTATACTACTTTTGAAAAAAAAAGAGACACTAGTGTTTTATTAAGTTCAATATCTTTAAAGCATTTCTTGAGGGAGGATCATTAAATTAAGTTAGTGACCAACTCAACTTACCATTAAAGTTAGTGAACTAACTTATTCTGAGAACCACCTCTACATTTCCCAAGCAAGGTCCAAGACTACCTGTCTTACTCTTCTCACAGCTAGAGCAAGTGGTTATCTGGAAAATATTTTTTCTTTTTGCTTTAAAACTGTCCAATATGCAATTTTCATATTAAGAAAGCTGAAGTGTACAATACAGTCTTGTTGCTTTGAGCTCCTTCCTGACTCATGTTATTCCTCATGTTTCTCTGCTTTTCAGAAGTTGTTTCATTCTGTTCTCATTTCATTATGGACATGCCAGCCCATTGCTGTAACTGCAGCTATCACCTAGAAGCAAGTTCTGGTTACTACTACTGACAAAATAAGTATTACTTTTCTCTATAGCAACAGTACAAGACAGAGGAATCCAATTTGTGTTCTACTTGTGTCTATGTTGCAAGTGAAATATCCTCCTTGCTGCAATCCTTTATAAAAAGGACTGTGAGCAAGTAAAATCCTATGTCTCTACAGAGCATCAGGATATGCAAAAAAAGCACTCAAAACATTTAGAAACTATACATTTAAAGGCTGCTAAGTTGAAAATCAAAAATAGGTATCTAGCAATCACAGCAATTACATCATTTCTTCAGCTAAAATCTATTTCATTATTACGGTTCAAAAATTCACGCATTTTGCTTACCGGCTGCTTAGCTGTATTTTTCATCTGCTGTGCCAATTTTGATTCTAAACGTTTAATAGTATCATTAGTAGAAGTTCCTTGAAAGTCACTTGGTTCTAGGTTAGCATCACTCTTGTTACTTGTGTTTGTGGAAGTGATGTCCATGAATGAACCTAGAGATCAGCAACATAGAAAAACCTTTAAGAAACTACCTTTCCATTATAAATACCAAAGTGTATTGTTTACTGGCATCTACTCAGAAGCCTAATTTTGTTTCAGAGTAATTTAAAAAAGACTTTTAATGAAATCCACGCTGTAAGATTTGCTTAGATCCATTACTAAAATGTAAAAGGGGGAATAAAGCCAGAATATCCTGCCAAGCATTCAGATGACATTTTGAACTCCAGGTTTAGCTTTTCCTGAAACTGTTGTGGTAGATGTTGCAACACAACCCAGCAACTTCACTCACATTAAACAAGGTTAATCATTAACTATGCTTTAGAATGACAACAGAAACAAATGTCTGAAAGTAACAGTCAATGCATATTGCTAATAACTCACATCTTAAAAATCATGTGCTAAAGAAAGGAGAACGGCAAGTAAAAACAATATATTGCTACAACTGAAAAGATTTTGTAACGCAATTTACAAGTTGCTTTAAGTCACAAACCAGGCTTTATGCCGGAATAGCAGGAATTTGGAGAAAAACAAACAAGCAAACAAAACCCAAGTTGTGGAAGATGAAGACATTTCATCTGAAAATAATAATAAAGGATGAAAACTAACTACAAATTGAAAACATAAATGATCTTTATTTCCCATTATAATTTTTTTTCTGGAGGCAAGACTACCTGAAAACCTACCTTAAGTTTTATTCCATTCAGCTTTCTGTTAGTAAGAGGCACTTTTGTACTTGTTTTTTATTAGTATGCTTACTGCAGTTTAACATAAAACAACTTTACGCTTAAATTGTGGAGATCAGAACTGGAAATGGCTACAGTTTCTAAAACAGTAAAAAATAAATAAAAATACAGTTCCTAAACACTCCACATGAGTAAAAATATCAAATACTAGCAAACTTAATGAAAAAAGGGAAACCTTGAACCTGGATATTCTGAGATACCCCTTAACTACATGTTCATGCTCATTCATGGCCCACTCCAGCAGAACTATTTGGATGAAAACATTGAACATGATGTGGTGTAAGATATTAACAAAATATTGGACTTTGTCAATGTTTAAGATTTTGGAAGGGTTAGCTTTCCTGATTCAAGTTTAAGATCAAGGTAACACTGGGCTTTATAATCTACCTTTATCATTTCATGTTCCTTTTCTCTCATTTATACAAGCATACCTGTACTGGTGGCAGAGTTGCTTTGGCCTTCATCTGAATACTGGCAAGGATATTGCAGAGGTTCATCAGCTCCTGGAAAGTACTGTGGAAAAAAACCACAATGCTTTAAAAAACTATTTTAATTATTTTTTTTAATTAATTTTTTAAATAGTATTTATAAAAATAATCTATAATTAGTTTCCCAGAAAGGGAAATGAAATTATTTTAAGAAATACATTATAAAACACATATGACTTTTTATTAATTTCTCCATATTTGTTACAAATGAAACATTATGGTAGACTCTAACTGCTAGCTCTTTTTCAGTCTGGTTCTATAAGAATATTTCCAAGAAACCCTGCACTGGTGATAATCAGACTGAAATCACTTCCATGATGCCATCTATGCAATATCTAGTATTAATGTAATAAATACAGGACAGTGAATAATCCATGATATTTAATATTATGAAAACTTGCTGGATTGATAAGATATTGAAGGACATTACCGCAAATGAATAAACTTAAGATAAGGAATTCAACTTGTCATTCTTTCAAAAGGTTTCTGGATTAGAAAAAGATATGAATACTACACCTGTGGTGCTCACAAAGTTTTGTTTATGCAGTATCATTTTCTACTTTTAGATTATTTAATAAAATAGTAATTTCTACTCTGCTCCCCCCACCCCAAAAAAGGGTGTTGAAATAACTGACATATGAAAAAATACTGCTGTTCGCAGAAGTATTTCAGACTGAGAGAGCATCAGTTCACTTTGCAGTGTTTAGAAAAGAGCAATTATGCATATTCCAGTCTTCAAAGAAGTGGTCAAAAATTCAGGAAATGGCTAAGTGACACACTAGAGGAGAGCTCTGTAATAATCAAGATTTTGTTGGTCCAACCAACATTGGTTTGATCTAGCACAGGTCCCATAAGCAGAGGAATGGAATTAATCCTCTTCTCTGCCACTGTACTTCATATCTTTTTAAGGCCTTGCCTACAAATTCTGCTTTAATTTGCGTCTGAAAAAAAAAAAACTGTGGGTAAAACACTGCAAAAAAAAGCCTACCTTTCATAATGTAACTGTTTAAAAAATGATTAGGATACTTTAACCATTTTTTTACCCGCATCAAATGTGTCATTATTTTGACAATTTCCTCCATGGATGGTCGTTGTGAAGGATCCTTGGACCAGCAACGGGTCATTAAACTCTCAATTGGTTTAGGTAAGTTTTTGATCAGTGGTGGCCGAGTACCTAAAATTCAAGTTAGACAAACTCCTTAATTCGTTTAGCAGATCATGAGAAGGATGAGAATGACAGACTTTTTTTCTGATATTTTGTTAAATAAATACAGAAAAACATATATCTAATCGTAGTCTGAGGAAACTTGCCTGCACTTAACTGCATCTCAAAGAAAAACAAACAAACACACTCCAAAACACCCACACCGACAAAAAATTATCTTTGCTTAAACTATGTACAAGTAGTATGTAGAACAACAACTTTTGTTCTGTTTTAAGAATAACACACTTATTTTGGTAATGGTTTGAATAAATTAACCGACAAGATGTAACGCAATTCTAATTACAATAGCTAATTAAAACGTTACCACTTTCTACGGTCTAATCAAAGTTAGGAGGGAAGCAATAGTGAGTCTTTGATTCCTAACACTGCACCTATAAGGAAAATATATTTATATATTTCTGAGGCTGTTTTTGCTCTTAGGAACTGCCTTAAAGTACTACAAGGAGTTATGCGGGGATGTTTTTTCATGGTCTAAGACAGAATTAATACATGCATATTTTCAATTTTACATATTTAACTGAAATATTTTATATACTATTCAGCTGTTTCTTCAACTTTTACTTTTTTATCACTTCAACAACATATGCTATTTATAAAATCTTGGTTGTGTTTCACAGAATCACAGACTAGTTGAGGTTGGAAGGGACCTCTTAGGGATCATCTAGTCCAACCCCCCTGTTCCAGCAGGGACACCCAGAGCACCCGGTACAGGGTGGCATCCACCTGCATAGAAGATCTCCAGAGAAGGAGACTCCACAGCCTCTCTGGGCAGCCTGTTCCAGGGCTCTGTCACCCTCACAGGAAAAAAGTTCTTTAACACAAGATATGCAAAGACATTGAGTACAAAAAATAGCAAGCATTTAAAACATTCTGGCCATAAAAACTAAGACATCAAGTAAAAGCGCCACACAAGTTTCAAGTAAGATGAAGCATAATAAAAATCTAGTGATCCAAAAAAAAATTCATTTAAGCAGCTCAGCGCATTTAGCAAATTTATGTGTGAAACACACAATTTAAGGGGAATAATATATTTCCAACTCACCATTGTGAACCGCCCACATTATGCGGAAAGCTGGACCACCAATCTCATCAAAAGGTTTCCTACGGGTGATTACCTCCCAGAGAATAATACCCCAACTGAAAACATCACATTTTTCACTGTAATTGCTACCTGGAAAAAAGCCATCACTGTAAATTGTTTCTCTTTTATATAACACATTAAAAAGAAGTACAGTTTCTGTTGATAAATAGTTCTATATGCTTTCTTTCACCTCCTGCTGGTTCTATTGAGGGAGAAAAAGAGTTTTCTAAAGAAGTTTGATCTATGCTAACTTAGGTCTGAAATTATTTGTCAGCATGACAGTTAACAATGTTTCTACCTGGAAATCATACTTTCCACCTGGTGTCTTCCCAAACATGATTTATTAATTTTCAAAACTCTTTTGTATTCAGGACTTACTGATGAGACTTGTTGCTTTCCAATATTCTCCTTAAACTCACTTCTTCCATGGTAGTCCCAATATGTTAGCCAATATCACCTCTATCATATCTAGCCCTATTTATTAATTTCAGCTTTCTAGCAGTCAGTAAGTTTCAGGTGAACAAATCAATAGATTTCCCAGTTCTTCACCACCTTATTTTCCTCCTTACTTATTACTGTTACTCTTTTTGTCATATCATTACTTATTTCAAGCTCTTTTGTCATAAATTAAATGTTTCTAGGTATCCTGTAAAAGCTGCAGGCATCACATTTAGATGATATTAAAATAAAGAATAAAAATGTTCAGAGAATGAAAAAGGAGAACTTGTGCTCTATAATCATAACTCATGCAAGCACGGAAAAGAAATGTGAATGAGCAGTGACATGACAATGAAGTCCATGAATATAAATGCTATGGATTTATTCATCTGTCTTCAGGCATTAAACAAAAATGGCATAAAATGACCGAGAGATTTTTTGGTAATACGCAACCAGAAAGCATCACAGAGATAAATCATTTCGTAAGCGGTGGAGTTGATGAAGCCTTGTTTCATGTGGATATCCATCCCACAGCACACCACTGCACCAGGCTCCCCTCTCTCCACACTTTCCTGCTCCTGTCCCTGTCAGACCAGGCTGTGGGTGCTCGGCGCAGCTGCGTGCAAGCCAAAGGAAACAAGCTACGGCAGGAACCTGAAGCCTCTCATGGTACAGTCACTAATTTGGACTTTTCCCAGCTGCTGATTGCAAAACCTCACAACGTAGCATCTCTGAGACCCCTTACACAAGCTCAAATATGCTCAAAAGGTACTCAACAGGGACGACAACCCCAGCTTTGTCGCTCAGAATTTGCAGGGATGCTAGGAAAAAAGGTAGTGATCAAAATCAACGGCAGATTGCTAAGGACAGCTGAGCAGTGTCCTCCCATGCAGCCACAGTGCTGCTGGCTCCATTTTCACCTTTGGCTCCTATCAGCCGCGGCAAAGGGGGCCCAGCAGGAGTTCTGACACTCCGCTGGGCAGTGCGCAGCGGAGCACGGCGCAGTTCGCGCTCCCTCCCTCAGGCCCGCGCCCCTGATGACAACAAGAAAGAAGCAGCTTTTCCCTTGTTCCTGCCGATCACTGGCATGCGAAAATCTGCTGAGGTGACTTTTCCTCCTTTTCAGAGGACAGCAGTAAGCAATTGCCTGGGCCCACTGAAGTGATGTTGTTCTGCTTGGGAAAGGAAATGCAGCTTTTAAAAGATTTTTTTTTTTATGGGATTTCTGAGATTAAAGCACATGCCCCTTCAATTAATCCTAATCTAAATGACATTATTTTGATTAAGATTACTTGATCTGTAAAAAGGCGTCAGCTGCCCTAATATTTAAAATCTCAGGAAAATCTTTACGTTAAGGCAATTATTTCAATGAACACTATAAGTTCGCCCTCTACCGCCGAGAAATTTCTCACTCCTTCATTATTCATCTAAAAATCTTAGTGAGTACTAAAACAGAATTAAAATATTAACATTTATTCCACTGTTGATAGCTGATGCAGTAGTATATGTTAACAAGTTCTTAACAATTTAGAAATTTGACTTTGAAGTTTTAAGTGATTAATTACTGTTTCAAGATGAATTTGATTGCTGTAGCATAGAATTTACTAGCTGTCTTGTGCTTGATACTTATATAATGGTTTGTTATCAGCAGTAAATATTTTTAGAAACAAAGTACAAAACTTTAAAACTAAAGCTTTTGCTGTCAACGAAAAATAAATTTGCAATAAAAGATTTATAATATTATGCCTTTTTGAATTTGTATGAAATTATGATAAATGCCATAAATCCCTATTACAACACACTTTCAATTTATTTCATAACTTGTTTTAGATGAGGATTTCTCACTCAAAAAATCTGTCTTTAACACAGACTCATTACTTCTAAAAGGAAAACAAACAAAGGTGGCCCTCAACTACAGAATTTAATTTAAATGTAAGCAAGTGTTAGAAAAAAACAAAACTTCTGGCACTGGAGCACAGCAGAATCTGCTTTGGTTGTCCTCTAAGCACTGTGTGTGAGAAGTGGGTACCTTCAAAACAAAGGCTCCAAAAAACTTAGTTTTAGTATAGGCGTGTAATTTACTGCTCCTCTCTGGGTAAGGGCAGAAAA
Organism: Crypturellus tataupa; assembly: GCA_034781795.1. NCBI lineage: Eukaryota > Metazoa > Chordata > Aves > Tinamiformes > Tinamidae > Crypturellus > Crypturellus tataupa. The sequence goes on along the minus strand of JAWLRI010000991.1, from coordinate 301,305 downwards.
TGAAAAGAAGATACTTGGATACAGAATCTCAAAAATCACTGCTAAAGTTTGCTACTTGCAAAATGTTGCAACAGGACTCCTGTTTCCTAAAGCAGAGAGATGATTTCTCTAACCTCCCTGCTATTCACAATGATAAAGTCCTGACTGGCTAATGTATCTAATTTGCAGTTTAATGACGACTGGATTATTTCCCAAATAATCATTCAGTAATTTTACCTAATTACTAAATGTCATTAGTCTTCTCCAGCTATATTCCAAGAAGTGGTTTGCTCTCCTACTCAACTAAATTAATTGTTAATAATGAGTTCCTTAGTATGTGCAAAAAGAGGAAGTACATGAAACCTCAAGAGACAAGAAAAATCTATGAAGGAGACAACCAAAAAGAAAAAAAAAAGGCAGATCTGACTAGAGTTATAACAAAGTGGGGGTTTGAAAATGAAGGCAATTATGTTCAATTTAGAGATGTTAACAGGAAAATTCTAAAGATAAAAGCCGATCAGAGTATGGAGTGAAAGTAATGACAGCATATTTCAATGTCAGAAGAGTTTGGGATTACTTAAGAATCTCAGAAGCAGCACAATAAGCAGATCCTGGCTGTGTTTTAGTTGCCTATGGTTGTAGAATGAGAAGGAACACCAGTTTAAAGGTACCACTTATATAAACCTTAAAACCAACAAATAATGGCTCCATATCTTCAAGCAGTTAGTTGTTTAATGTTAAGATGATATAGTCTGTTTGGAGCTGCTCTTTGCAGTTCTCTGTAATTATTTGCCAATTTATGAGCATACAGAAGCCACTGTCTCTGACTCTTAAATGACTCCTGCCAAGACTTTCTTTCACCTCTTACTTCAAAGTTTAATAAGCTGATTTTAACATAAAGTGTATGTAAATTAAGCTCTTTTTTCTTATATGACATTCTTTTTCAAAGTTACATTCCTAAAAGAATGCATAACATTGACATTAAAAATTGCTCTGTCACCTTCAAAAACTTCAGGTGCCATCCAAGCAGCACTTCCCTTGTTGTTGGTCATGTGTGTCTGAATATCACAGGCTGTACCAAAATCACAGATTTTCAGAACTGTCCCCCCAGCTACTAAGAGCAAGCTGTCAAGAAAAAAAAGCAAACAAACAAACAAACAAAGAGACATCAAGATTGTAGGATGAAATAGTCTGGTAATAAACCACTGAAAATTTATTACAACAATTATCTCCTTAATATAGTTGAAATTCAAGAGGGTTTGCTTCTCAGTATTTAGTTTTATAATTTCAAAAAATAAAAAAAAGGTCACTGGCACTTCGTCTGAGCATGTGAAATAGCTATTTATATATTATAATTAATATTTGTACACTGTATATTTTAAATAAATATATGTAGGCGTAGTACTCCACTAGGCACATATTGACAAAAATTAATCTTTCAGATGCCAGAGATCAAAACCTAACAATTGCGATAATAATTTTACTGAAAGAAGAATGAAGACTCCCATTAATGTCAGTCCATGCAATTTTTTTTTTTAAATGAAAGAATTCAAAGTTACATGCTAAATCTTAACTAGGAAAATGAGAAATAATTAGGGACTCAAGGTGCAGTTTCACACTGTAACTTTTATCTGGTGCAACTGCAGACCTCCACAAAAAGGGGATGATGATGCTGATCCCCAAGCCTGTTTCCTCATTATCCTTGGAATCAGATTTGAAGGCTGTGCCCCTGCAAGATAATTCAGATTAGCAAACTTTGGCTTTGGTAAAAAGTAGAGAGAGCCTGGCTGAGTTTGTGGAACAGGCAGGAGGATGACCATGTTGGAAGAGAGCTGAACACACCCTAATGTATTAAGACCTTAATGTATTAATATTTTAAGAGTTTAATAAGTATGATGTTAAAAAAAAACAAACACTTTATCTCCTAATGCACATTATGACTCATTGTTAGTAAAATCAAGACATTTTAAATGCCTCTTCTTCAGAATAAAATCCATATTAGATACCCTCTTCCGGGATGCAGGGCAGGAACAGGATGTTTTTCCCACTTAACAGAAGATAACTGAGTAGTTTGTATCCAGTACCATTCATCATTATTCTGTAACTGAAGTCTCAAACATAAAGTTTTCATTTAAAATACACTATATCAAATAAAGTTAGTATCAAATAAAGGTATTTCTTCCAAAATTTATTAATTTAATACACACGACCACAAAATCAAATTGCAACAAGAAGTTAAATGCTAGTTATAAACCTACTTTGGTGGTTTCAGGTCTCTGTGAATTAGAGCCTTTGGTTTCATGCTGTGGAGATAAGCCACTCCTTGGGAGCACTGTAAACACCAACTCATTGCATGTGCAGCAGTATAATGAGGCAGAGGTTCAGCACCGTGTAGCACTGCAAAACAAAGGCACAAACTAAAAAGAACTTTATTGCACATTACAAGAGATACAATGGAGTTAACAACATACCAATCAAAAAGGTTTACAGAATCTACATATTTATTTATCAGTAGCTCATCATTACCAATGCAAAATCTTTTTCCAAATGTAAAAATAATGGAAATTGTCAAAATAATAATTTAAAAATTCAAATCTTTTTCATAATATTTTTTCATTAGAATTCTGCTATACAATAACTAGTAAAATGAACCATGGTGCTTGTTTTCAGCTATACCTAGTGAAGCGCTCATGGAATTTACAAGGAAGCGACAATCTTGTCAGCTGAAGTTTTCCCACTGGAAAACCTTAAGCGGCTTATATATAAGAACTGGCATAAAGAAACAGACTAGTGGACTGAAAAATAATTTTAAAACTATATTTAAAGTATTTTAAAAATATATACATTTTAATACATATAAGAACAATATTATGTTTCAGATTATGGTTTCCCTAACATCAGTACTTCAGCTTAAGGAAGACATTATGTTGAAATGATACTCACCATTGTACAGGGAACCTCCTTCAGCATACTCCATAACAAGACACACCTTTGCAGAAAGGGGAGAAAAAAATAGGGATGCTTTAAATGTAGGAGTGGACAACAGACTTAGTAATCTGAATGGAAAGTGCTTTCAGAGTAACTGCAAAGAGGTTGTACCTAAGGTAATAGAAAATTTATCTATGAGGTAAAGAATCAGTTTGAAAGGAACACATATAGGTCTAAGAAAAAGATGTTTTTTATTTAGTTCATTAATTTGTTCCCACTGTAAGTTAAGAAAGAAGAGAATGACTTCCCTTCACCCACCATCTTGAAAACCAAATGCTATCTTCAAATAGCAGTTTATTTGCCTTTGATTTTTTAAGAGCAGCTTACAAAGCATTTTTAAACAGAAGGACAAAAGGATTTAGCTAAAAACTAAGTATTAGTTTAGTATTAGTTTAACCAATTAAATAACCCTTACTAGAACTAGCTAAGGATATTTCTGTCCTGGCACACTGCTTGCTTTTCTGCTTTGAGAATTTGCAGGATTATTTGCAGCTGTGGCAGAAACAGTGGCTCCTGAAGATGTCAAAGGAGGGAATCAGAACTGATTTACAAGCTATGAAGCACATATTGCTAATATAGACTATAAAGATGAATAAAATTATATTTTTAGTATTCCACATGTCATTCTGTACAAAGCAAGATAAACTGAAATTTAATAGGTGTCTTGAAATAGCATTTGGGGTTTTCTTGAAATTATTTTTCCATAGAAAAATGAAACTAAAAACACCAAACAATCTCAATCTCTCTATATATGTCCTTGCTGTGGCTAAAACATATGCGATGGATATAAAACATAACTCTTGTGGGTTGATGCTTGCTTATGGCAAACTTTATTAATATAAGATGACTAATTGTAACTTACTGGGTTTAGACAGGCTCCATATAACTTGACAATATTGGGATGGTTTACTCGTGACAGTTGTCGAAGCTGCAATACAAATCACACTTTGTTTCAAACCACGGGGGGAAAAAAAACACTAAAGCTTTGTTTTCACATTTATAGCTTATTCATAACATCAGTAATTGCAGTTTTATATGCTGCATAACCCTTATGCCCTGCATAACACAGATTTTAGGTATTACAAGACTGATGTCCCAGTTTACATTTTTTGTGTAATTAGATTTTTGTCTAACTGGAAATAAATTTCTTAAAAAAAAATCAAAGAAAATCATTTATTTGACTGTGTAGTAAAATTATTTAAACACTGCAAATATGATGTTCTGAAGTTTCTTTACTCTTCCTGGAACCCCCTATGTTGGAATCAAGGTTTTCTGACTTATTAATCGGTCTTTTACAGGAAAGAAAACTACTGTTCTTTTTCAAAGAAAAACAACTGTAAAAGAAACCATGGGATTTAATGTGATGCAACTGCAAGGAGCTGCTGCTGCTTGTACTAAATGGATAGTGAGTGTTTAGAAGCATGACACTACAGAAATTTTTGTACTGAGCTTTTCTTTTACAAGTAAACAGAAGAGCACATAACAAAAAGTAATTTTTTTCTTTAGGCACATTTCTGAGGTAGCTTTGTGCCATCACATGCTGCTCTTCATCCAGTCTAGGGAACTGATGGTATTTTTTTTCCCTGCACATCTCAGAAATTCTAACAAAACAGAATAGATTATTTCATCTGCCCCTTGCACTATGTACGTTTCCCGAATCCCACTAATTCAAGTATTTCTAGGATTCTCTTCTTAAATATCCTTCCAACACAAAAATGTCAAGAGACTGATCAGATCCACTTCCAGATTCAACCAGACTAAAATAAATTATATCACTAACTTACCATGGTAATCGCCAACATATAAATATTTACACTGTGAGGCAAGCTACAAATAGTTCCTTTAACACTTAATATTAAAACATGTTGTAATTTTAGTTTTAAGAGATTTATTTTAATACCTTTTGCATATCTTGAGCATCCTCCATTCTTACTGAATGAATACTAATAAGCATGATATAAAATAATTTAAATTATTTATCCAATGTTTGATTCTAGAAAATATCATGCATCTTGGGAAGTTTATTAGTTTATTCACGTTCCTCAAAATCTTTTAAAAGTAGTCATTACTAAATACAAAGATGATTTGCCTTTAAATAAGTTACATTTATTAGTAAACTTAAATATAAGAAAAAATAATAAAACATTATTAAAATTGTTGAAAAATTAAGAAATATTTTTAAGGATGGACCTAATGACCCTGCTCTTGCTATGGCAGCTAAAAGAGCAGAGTTGTGTGAAGAAATTTAAAAAACTCCTAGACATTTAAGATTTCCTTCTGCAGGAAAGTATAAAGAATCCCACAGTGGTTTCCCTCAGGAGCCCTGTTAGAACAAGTACAACTGTGAGCATGAGGGACGTAATGTAGCAGGAGACAATGTGCAACACTGAGAAAATTGTGGACAAAACGGAGCTATAAATTTACAAAACTAGGATATCTGCAGTTAAACTCAGGGCTCCTCAGAAACTGCAAACACCCCATATTCAGACAGAAGCTACTTCAAACATCCAAGAAATTTTGAATCGTTTCCAGACTTGAGCTGAAAAATTAGGAAAGCAAATCCACAGTATACTGAATAACTGATATTAGAACCAAAATTGAAGGTTTATGTAAAAGAGCTAACAGAGATGTAGCTACAACTGCTACGGATGGTTAACACTGAACTACTTCAACAGCAAAAGAAAAACCTGATTATATTTTCAGATGACATTCAGTTTTTTTAAAAAAAGCAATCCCACCCTCTGACTTACCTAGACATAAAGGCCTGTATCTTAAACTGAAAAAGGAGAACCTTCCATTCAGAGCAGGTATGGCATTACTCTGGATCTGTTCATAGAGCAGCACCTGGAAGTGTATCTCAGCTCCAAGACTGCCCTGTGCAGTTCAGCTGCATCTTGACTCCAAATGGGGACAGAATTCAGGAACTCACTTTCCCCTGCACTGTGCGGAGCCCAATTCTCCCTTTCCCATTACAATTTTTATGAGAAGTGAATTAAGGGATCTACAACGTGCCTCAGCAGGTCTGGTCTGTATAAGAGGGAGTGAATTGTATGTGTTGGGGTAACAGAGACTGTCTGCCTGCTAACACACTAAATGTACCCACAAAGTTAGCAGGAGAAGACAAAATCTACAGAAAAAAAAAAAAAAAAAAAAAAGATTTTCCAGCAGGTTTATTGTACCTCTACAATGAAGGCTTTTCGTTCAGATTCACTTTCTATCTGTTTAATGGCTACATCTTTGGCTCGCCATTTTGCCTTGCAGACCACACCAAAGGCTCCTCTTCCAACAACCTGGAAAAACATAACATGAAATATTGAAGTTAAAATTGGAGAAAAGTTTTGTTCTAAACAGAAACTTAGAAACATAAATTTTACTTCTTTTTATTGCATTGTTTGGGAAAAGAAAAATGGCAATGCCCCAAAATAACAGCAGAACAGCATTTGCAATTTAATGCTGAAACCAGACCACAGCAAGAAGACTAGTAGCTGCTAGACAAAAGCACAGACCAAAAAAAAAGGCTGTGGTATGTATGCCTGGTAAGGGAAAGGTAGAAGAGAAGGGGAAGAGATGGAAGTCAGACAATAGTACAAAAGTAGCTCTTTCCAATTCCCCCCAAAAGTGAAGGAGACAAATAAGGACATAGAGACAGAATTGGTGGGACAGAAATTCCATATTTGGCCCCAGCAGCCTTTCATTGCCTGGCATTAACAACACCCTGTGCTCACGCTGTTGGTTCTAGATTACAAGTACAGATCCAGAGGAACAAAACAGACACTTTTTTGTCCAATTAAAACTTTTTTTTTTTGTGGGGAGGGAGGGTAAGATTGGGGATTGGTGGAAAACAACAAGGAGGGAATGGAGCTATCTACAGATGCAATAATTTTAGCAGTTTATTATGGTGGATTTTAATTTCATTGTCTTCCTTAAAATGGCTAAAGGTCTCACAGAAATATTAGAAAAACACTGAAAAAGCCCTCCCTTAATTATATTCAAAGTTCTTCACTAAAAAGCTATAATTATTTTTGATTTTATTAAAAAATATTTTGGAAAAAAAGAATATTCAAAGATTAAAACACAGCCTCCTAACAGAATTAAAGGTTGCATAAGAGCAAAGGTTTCATAACAATTTATCAGTAACTTTGGTCTGCGTGCGCAGAGGCTTGAACTTGAGGAGAGGACAGGAACACAACGACTATTTACCTAGGATACAGGGCAAACAGAGAGGAGCAGCTCCCGCCCTGGGCAGGCTCGGCCTCCAGGGCGCCGCGTGAAGCCATCACAAACTGTCAGGAGCAATGATGGATCCGGTACAACCTCGAGCTTTACTATATGCGATATCCCAGGCTGTCTTTCCTACTTAATCTGGAAAAAGTATTCACTGCAAAAACATCCTGTGGAAGGGGCAGGGATGGGGCTCGTGGCAGCTCCCATTTGCATTTTATTCCAGCCCCTTCTCAAGTTTTCCCCTAATTTAGTCTTTAAAGAGCAAATCTTAGAAAAAGTCAGAACAATTTGAATACTGTTAGAGTCTCCTTCAACACTGGGCGCTGGAACTAAGTAATTTAATAGCACAGGAGGAAAGAGCTATCTGAACTTTAGTTTCTTCACGCTCATTCCTTCTTGTCCCCTGCTGCTGGTGCCACACCATATGCCTTGGCAGTAATGCATATTTTGAATTATATGCGGTGCAGTTAATGGAATTATTGACACAACAAATCAATAAACAGCAGTTGATCTGTGGCACTGTATGTTTGGAAAATGATCTAAAAATAAACACATTATTTTGCTAAAAGACTTTTGCCCTCTAGGTGCCTTGTAAGAGAAAAAAAAGCAAGATATAAGGACAGATTACAAGTTTATAAATAAAACATCAATGCTTCTCCTTCTTTATAGAGTAAATTTGTCCAGGATCAGCTGGTTACAGATTGAAAAGCAGGTATATATTTTTACTTTTCTTCCCATAAAATTCCTAGCAGTAGAAAGATGTATTTTACTGCAAAACAACAAACAAACAAAAAGCATGGCAAAGAAGTGGCATTTGCCTGTTTAAAAAAAAAGTGTTGAGTCTTATTTAAAGAATATGAACTATGTAAGATCCATAGAACAAACATTAGCTCTGCCTCTGTGTACAAATAGTATCAAATGCTGTATATAAAGATACATGATACTGACTGGTAAGTATGTAGACTAGAAATCATGCAGGATATAGAGACTGCACATATGTTAAGCTGTTAAGGATGCATTTTATCTCAGGGGATGTCAATGACTTTTTTTCCCTCAGAGCAAAACAAGAAAATGTATCTACGCTTATTCAGACGTACCATCTTCCTCTATCGAATGTCAACATTTTGCAGGGAATTGTTTGAAATTTTGTATTAGTCACACACTTTTTCCTACTCGAATTTAAAGAAATGTAAACAATTTTTATCCTTAACCACTAAATTTCTACATTACTTAGCTCTGTGTGCTGCATACCTGGTACATTTCATTTAAGAAGACCTAACTGAACATATTAGACAGCAATAAAATGATTTGGGAAAACAACAAAAGCAGTTCCAAAAAACACAGCATCCCTTCCCCCAAAAGAGTCCTCCCCCCAATCAACAAGACCTGTGCTTCCAAACAGGAAGCAATCTCCATGTTATCTTTCATAACTATCTGCCCCTTTAGTCATTGGCACATTTGAGGCTCAGGAAAGGTTCACGCAAACTGAGCTCCTGGATCTCTGAGATCCAGAGAAAAATACATACTCATCAACATTGTGTGAAAACGAAACACATTTTTAATTTTAGCATCTCCTATTTTCAGTATCTACTGGCTCCAGCAGTACTGAATAAGCATATTATTTTTTTCAATTTTTCACACATTTGACCTTACTGCACATGGTAAGCACACAGATAAAAAACAACATGGAACACTGAAGTGTCAGCCTATGAATAACAATTTAGAGTCCTTAAAATATATGCCCATCTTGTTTATTATTCATTTGGCCAGTCTCAAATTCCAGCTCTGATTCCTCTGTGCTTGCTGCATTTTATCAAGCAAGTTGAAACACTTGGGCTTCAAATGACCATAACCAATAAGCTACAAGCAGCCACTTTAGGGAGCAGTTAAGATGTGCCAGTTCTTTACAGCTAACTTCTCTGACTGGTTAAGTTTAATTGTACTCAAATATTCCCAAAATTCAACCCAATTCTAAGCACCATGCTCTCTGTCTGGAATTCACCAAACAATCCTGAAACATAGAAATAAAACAAAACCCTAAGCAGTCAGCAATTCCATTAATTTTAAGGTTTAAACTTGACAGATAGAAAGAGTTGCCAGAAGGTAACAGACCTGTGCAAAGCTTCATAAGAAAAGGCAAGCCTAAACTAAAATATATTGATCAAAAAGCAACTTAGATTCTTAATATGGGACCATAGCTTATGATTGCCACAAACTGATAGGGATATTCATTATTTAGGACATCAGCTAACAGCTGCACAACACTGCGCTGCTGCTATTCAATGATTTGACTGTATAATTAAATTCTGCCCCTCAAATCATTTTCTTTTCAACCTGTTTAGAACATGTTTATGGAGTACCAAAGTGTCATCACACACCCACAAACTCATTTTTGCTCTACGAAACGTAGCTTTCTAAAGATACTATTAGATAGTTGGCTCACTCCAAGAAATGTGTGTATCTCAAGCAGAGATAACTTTACTGGGTTATATTTTCATGCCATTGAACAGCCTTTTACATTTCTCTTTCAAGAATTAAACTCATTTTAATTACCAGTCATTTAAATATATTAGTAAACACTTGTCTCTTGTTCTATTATGGATTTTTTTTTTAACTTTTACAGCATCCCAGACAGCAGATTCTCATTTTCAACACAAAATATGCGCAAAGTTGAGCACTCCAGATGAAAGACTCAGTATGAAAATTTGGCTTGCTGGTCTGCCACATTGTAATATTACTGGTCTTCAAGAAATAAACAATCATTCAGCAGTCAGTCAAGTATTGCTAGAAGCTACTGGGTGGGTTAAATACAGGGCACGGAAGGGCTGTACTGTTGGCTTCATTTTTTCCCTAGGGAAAGGCCTTTTCCCCTTATTTCTGATAGTGGTTACATTGTCATTCAGTGGTGACCTTAGCTGCTGCTAGAGAAGGAAATTTATTGCTATCTCATAGGTACAGGTCTAGCTTTCACCACTGGGATACAGAGCCCCCTCAATACTGTCAGGATTCTTTTCCAAGCATTCTTGAGGAATGAAATCCCAGCATGTTTTACAGAAAGCAATCCAATTCATTCAACGAGTTGGGGTGTGCATAAACAAATCTAAATTAAGTTTAAGATTATTAGAGGTTTACTAACACTTGCTGGATGCCAAAATCAGCCACGTGCAATTGGTGTTGTGTAACTTATGCTATATATGCAAACTCTAGTTCATATTACAACTATTTTCCTATGTAGATGAATGAGGGGCATCTTTCACTGCTATAACTAAACAAACTTAAAACACACATTTGATTTTGAAATGTATTTAAAGTAAATTACAGAAATTAAGGCTCAAATTTTAAACACTTGCTTTTTTAAATATATATTATTTTTTGGTCTTGTAGATGCCCAACTTTCAGGGCTTACTTTCTAAAAAAGGTTGAGACGTTGCAGATGCTACTTAAGATTCAATTCTGATTAACACACTTGGTTCTTTAAAACCAAGCCAAATGCATTCATATCAAAAAAAAAATGTTTACATCTCACATCATTCCTACAATCCTCTTCTAAACTTCCTCCAATTTTTCAGATTATTTTTAGAATGGGTATTCTGCAACTGGACACAGGCCTTTGTTTTTATAAATGAAATTGCATTAAGGAGGTGTTATCAGGTGCCTGCTCAGCAGCAGTTTATATGAATCGCCTTTGCTTTGTACAAGAACCAGCATAACCAGTCACTGCATCTCATCAACTTTTTCAACTATTTATAAAACAAACAAAATTGTATAGTGTATATATCTTTCTCTTGTCTCTGAACTACTCCGCAATTGCAAATAACATATATGATTCTCAGCACACTTCCCAGTCAATGAAATTAATAAGTCAAACTGTAGGTGAACATACCATAAGCAGCTCATCCTTAGTTGCTTGCATCATAAGTAGGTTTTCTACAACAAATACTTGGAAAGCTTACTTGTTCATCTTTTAAAAAGGCTTCCTCAAAGCCCCTTAGAATCAGTTACTGTTTTTCAAACAGACTGCAGGAAATAGACATCAATATAAGTTACTATGTATCAGGACCCTGTTAAACAATGGCTTTCAGGTAATTTAGATTTTCAGAGAGTTCAAGAGTAACTTGCAACTATGCAAACATGGCAATGGTTTTCACCCAGTCTATGTGAGGCAACGATGGGCAGGACCACAGCACACATGACCATCTTTTGGCTGTGCAGCCCAAGGCCAATGCTCATCATGCAATGGACAGCTCTGACGGGGCTGTTAACAAGTTACCAAGTTGTGTCCAGTTCTGCGCCCCCCAGTACAAGAGGGATGTGGAGCTGCTGGAGAGTCCAGTGCAGGGCCACGAGGATGATCAGGGGCCTGGAACATCTGCCCTATGAGGAAAGGCTGAGGGAGCTGGGCCTGTTCAGC
>JAWLRI010000991.1:174075-286543 GCA_034781795.1 Crypturellus tataupa | reverse complement strand
TCACTGAATTTCACTTTTGAAAGTTCTCATCTTCTCTAATAAAATGACCTCTTCTTCCTGATAAATGCTAAAGTTTCAAACATTCTTAAAAACAATTGCATTCAAGCTCTCTGACAAGAACTGAAAACGAGTTCTCTATGTAGGCTCTATTAATCGCCATATTACATTCTTGAGTCACTTTGTCACACTTCTTAGATGTAGTTTGGAGACCTGTGTTTCCAAAGACTATCATGCAATTGGAACTATTTCAAAGGGCGAGGCCTGTTCCCTGTACTCCATAGTTAAAATGCAATTAGACAACATATCAGAGCCAATCTAATAATTTACAAAATGGGCTCAAATGGGCTGGTCTCTCACCCCCTGCTCCCATCATGTCACTTTGATATTCATCAGAGTTTCTGGGAAACTATTTTGTTTCCCTAGGAGGAAAAAAAAAAAAAAAAAGAATTTTCTACTAGGACAGCAGAAATTTGTACAAACAGCAGCATGGCATTGCATTACGGCCAGATTTGGGAAAGGTCTGGTAAAAGTTTTACTTCTCTCAGGAGTATCTTTGATTCAGGGGAATGTCAGTAAGGAGCACTTTGAGGGACCCTCAATGACTGTTACTCACATTTATGTTTTCCTTACATAAGGCACCCCTCAGCCTGTAACTTTCACCAGAAAATTCCACGGCAATGGAACAATTTTAACTTGGCATCACTACCTTGGTAAAGCAGTTATTATTTCAAAGAATTCTAACACAATACTTGCAAAAAACATACCTTGCATTCCAAAGCAACTATGAAAAACTGTTTTAAAGTTCACATATAATGAAATTCCAAATAAACCTATGTGGATGCTCATCTTCAGTGTCTCATATGATTCTGCCAGTTGAACAACTTTCAGTTTTGTATAAAATAAAACATACCTACAGAATTATTTTGCTCTCGCCCTACTGCAGCATTCAGTGAATAAAGAGGATCAGGAATATTTTCAGAAACTGAGGGACAGTTTATCCAACCCCTAGGATTAAATAATATAATAAAAAGGTTCAGAAAGAACTGCAATCTGGTCATCTTAAGAACATTTTCACAGTAGTTAAGATTTATGAAGATTTGTACTTACAATTATTTGCAAGAGCAATTGTAGCCATTTTAGAGGTATGCACATGCAATTCAGAAGGACATGCAGTACCTAAGAGTTCCAGATTTTCTAAGTTGAGTTAGCCATTCTTTTTTAATACTTATTTTTAATTCTTCTATTTTAAATTCTCTTTCTATTGAAATCTTTCCTTTTTTTTTTTTTTTTTTTTTTTGACAAAGAGGTCTAATCCCTCTATTATAAATTCTTGGATAACAATTTTCATATTGATGTGATAACATCAATAAGAATATACAGAAACAGTTTGACCCATACTGGATACAGAACTACTTCTGGCATAAACACACATCTTTTTCTAAGCAAGCAAGAAAACTACTTCAGAGCAGAGCACTGGAAATAAAAGAGCATTGTTTAATTATAGTAGGGCTGAATGGAATGTATTTGTAATGGACTGTACGCACTGCAGTAGAGACTGAGATTGGTCAGATTCAAAGTATTTTCCAAATTATTTTCTTGGCATTATTACGTGCTGCTTCTTTTTGTAATTTTTTTTGAAAATTGAATTTTTAGATCAGATCTTTATATACTTAACTGTATACATGCAAAAGCCATTCTGATTAAGTCCTTTTTTGTGATATTTGCAAAAACATTGGAAAATAAATCAAGACTATGAAAGGAATCCAAAGGGAAAATACACCTACATAATTAGATTGCTTAAGGCTTCAGCTGTTTTATATATCAAAGACCAAAATACAAGTTAGCTTTATTTCAACTCCCAGTTTGACCTTTTTTGATATCATTTCCTCTTTCAATCAACAATACGGGATGCTCTCTGGGTGAGTAGAAGACTGAGGATTTACAAGTAGACTGGGTGTGATTTCAAACAATTATTGACTTACAGGGGGAAACGTGAAGATCTTTGAAAACATGGGCAAAGAACATCTTGGTGTGAGCATGAAATGATAACTTACTTGTGTGCATGTTATTGTATAGCTAGTAGCCAATAACAACCATTTTAATAATGATCTGAAGAATAGTAGGTAGAAATTGCCCAGTAGGAATGACTACTAAAAGGCTCCATGGAACAGAATATTTAGAAACAGCTTGTGCAACACTAATTGAGTGATTTTATTCCAAAACACAGCAATGAAATGGTTGGCAAGAAGTCAGTGACTGCAAAATATACCCTTTGTGTGAATCAACATGGATATTTACACAGAACCTTACCCAGAGACCAGCTGAGGTCAGGAGGATAGCAGTGGAACTAATAAATCTCTTTGCCTGGGTAATGTTGCCCAGAGACTTTTAAAGCTCAGTGAACCACATTTGCATCTCAGGAGAAGGAGGGGATATGTACTCTGTTAAAATATTAGGCTCTGAGGAAAATCAGTCAGACACTCATACCAACAGACTAATCAAGGGGGGTTCTCAAGTCATAAAGGTTGTAAAAATAGCACTTGTGGACACCAACAGTAAGTAATGGGAATAGCCTTTTCCCCTGCTCTCTTGCTCCCTGTAATAAAAGTCCTGCAAACCTCAACACCTCAACTGATTTTTCCTACTTAAGCATAACTACCTGAGGGGATTCTGGATGTGTTCCAAAAAAAAAAAAAGACCAAAGCTTTAAAGTTGCAAGTGCCACCCAATACCTTAGGAGCACTTCACCCAACTAGGCAAGGGGGGAAAAAAAAAGGCACAAGTTTACAGGTATGAGGCCTGCTTAAACCCTGGGATACAATGTTAATGGAGACAACTTGACTGGTTAGTTAGAAAGGACTCAGAGGCTATAAACTCTCTCATTTGTATATATAATAGGTCATTTGCATCTCTGGTAGAAGAAAAGCCTTACTTTCTTATACATGGTAGAATCAAAGTTAGGCCTCCAAATCTCAATCCGCACAACCCACTTCAAGCACAAAGCAGGCCAGGACTCCTCAGAATAAGCAGAACAGACGTTACATTTTCTGAAGAAATTCACAGCCATTCTGGGCTGCATGATCCTCATATTACATCAAGGCATCACATTCATGCAACATGATTTCTGAGGATGCAGCAAGAGAACAAGCCTCTATGAGACCTCCTTTCATGTCAGCTCTTAGAGTGCTTGAACAGCCACATTGCTGCCATCGCATTATGCCAGTATCTACAATAACAGGTCAGTTTCTTCACAGCTTTCAGTAAGATTTAAATCAGATGCTGAGCCTATACAGTGGATGAGCAAGCTGTCTGTCCACGGTTTCATTTATAGACCTGACAAAAAAAAACCTAGTGAGATTTACCCAAGCTATTTGGTGGAAAGTACAAGGGAACTCTCTGCTTTTCTAACTTTCTGGGGGAAAACAGTATGATCCTTGTTAGACTAGGGAGAAGAATTCTTTTAAGCTTATAGTGACGCCAACTTGACTGCATTGTAGACTGGCTACACTGGTGAGAGCCACAAAACCAAGGACTCTGTCAGCAGATGATCAGATCTGTCACCAGAGGAGAAAGCAAAAAGCCACTCTCCTCCTTCCCATGCAAAGAGACATTTTATTCAGCATTTCAGATTATTCCTGGTTTCTTTTTCAAATATTTAGTTCTCCAAATATCAACTCACATCTAACCTTGGAACAACCAAGGGTATATTCTGGCATCACTGATCAAGATGGTTATCTTTTACCTGTTGAAGGAAATATATTACATAAAAATTATATATAACAAGATTTTGTAATACCTATTATCTTGGTATTACCCCAAGATTTCTTCATCTTTGTCACAGGCCTGTCATTCCTCAAATTTGAAAGCTCATACCAGGCAAGAGACTTTAGCACCTTCCTGCAGAGAATTTGGCAACCATCCTCCCGTAAAAGCCATTTCAGCAGTAAGTCACTAAGTTATTTTGTACATAAAGAATGGGACACCCAATGATTTTATTAATTATTAGTAGCTATGTTTATTGCGCAGAAGGCTTGCTGTTTCTGTACATACTGGATTTATCCGTTTTTCTTCCTTCAAAGTATATGGATCATCACGAAATTTATGCATAAAACCGATCTCTGGAGATTTGCTTCCTAGGCAAAGGAAGAAAGGAAAAAAAAGAAAAAGTAACTAAAGGTAGTTTTACTCTCTTACAGTTACAGAATTTTCTTCATATCACAGTAACTAGCTAGGAGAAAAAATTATATCCCTTAGTATTCTGAATTTCTTCCCAAGTCCATATGAGAAAGTAACTGAAAATCTTCCTGAGTTCATACTAGAAAGTAACTCTTTTTTCTCTCTCTCTTTTTTTTTTTTTTTTAATTAAGATCAGGAATTCTAGTAAGCTTCCCAATCCATTTAACTAAAAATATTTATAGTCCTTTATAGAATTTTTTAATGACTATTCAAAGAACTTCTTGGGGGGAAGAGGGGAAAAGGAAGAAAAAAGGAGAAACCCTTACATTTGGAACTTTAGGTTTCAAAATTGCATCATTGCTATTGACATTAACAAAACACTCAACAAATTAACTTTTGGTGTAGGTCATTCTCATCACCACAGCACTACAGTACAAGTATGCATTAATATATGCTGTGTGCATAATGAAACATTAACTCTAACAAACTAAATATAAACTACCATAAATGGAACACTAAAAATACCATTAGTAAACTATTATATTTACAGAGATTATAAAAAATAACTTCACTCTCAACAACATAACAGTGAGTCAATAAACGTGCTTTAAACCCCACAGGCTGAATGTTGCCAAGCTTTAATTCCAGTGGATGGCCGTAGGCTGGTTCAAAAGGAGATGGTTCCCTCCACAGGCAACACTAGGGAGGGTCCATGGAAAGTTCAGCATCAGGAATGGCAGCAAAGTAAAGATTTTCACACATTTCAATGGGCTGTGGAGAAATCTTTCACCGCCTCAGAGTAGGCTGATAAAAAACAGTAGTTTTGAATCCACTCAGGCCTTTAAAACGGTACGGCAAACAAACCAAAAATATTGACAAGCACTAAGAACACCTTGCGCCACAGAGTTAGCAATCAAAGCTTGCATCGACAAAACAAAATACGATGACGCTCAAGCAAGAGGCATTATATAAAGAAACCTGGTACTGGTACCTAGGAGGTACCAGTAAAAATATGTGCAACTACTACATGTTTGTTTATGCAACCTACTTTTAAGAGAAATTTTGGGGAAGATATTATGGCTTTAATAAATGAATACACACCACACTTAAAACAACATACTTAAATACATATATCCAAATGTTGCACATTACACCTAAAGAGAGCAGATATATACAACAATATTGCAGTTATTTCAATACTATATGTTAGTTACATTTCATGCATTAAATTAAAATGTTATGGACTCAAGTAACATCCAGAGAAAAGCACATGGGAAAAAACAACACATTTAAAAAGGAAACTCTCTTACCTTCGGCGATTCTGACTTTAGTTGACACATCCTTATTTAAAAAAGATAGCCTTTACAAAAAAAATAATAAAAAATACTGTCAAGCAGCTGTATCATGTTATCAACCCTGCAAACTCAAAGGGCAGTTTAGGCCAGCGGAGGCCACCGTCACTTCCTTTAGCCAGGCTGGGACATGTGCTAAGCTCATGCTAACTGAGGACTCCTTCAACACCAACATCAATTTTAAAGTGTCCTCAAACTGTAAATCAGTGAGCAGACCTCAAGTATGGAAGCACATTACTGCCTTACACATACTAGGCCTGTATTTAGGCAGAAACATAGCTCAAACAAAAAGTGAAACTGCTGCGAAAACTCAACACCGCAGAAGAAAGAAAACATCAGGAGCTCCCTGAAATGGAACTGCATAGAAAGAGCTGCCTTGGTGGACGTCTTGCCTGACGGTATTTTATTTAGTTTTCTCCAGTCAGGATTGTGGCATGCTTATCTTCCTCTGACTGTTATTCTGTAGGGTATAAACGTAGAGCCCCCGGGATGTACGCACAAACAGTGGGGCCATTTTCAGAGCTGGCGAGCGTCATGTTGAACATTAACAAAAGTTGTTAATTCCTGCGTAAAACACACAAACGCTCCACCACGCACAACGAAAATGCTTATTTGTGAATCTGTGTGCTAGCAGCCCAGCGCGGTGTTTCCCGCGAGCCCCGCGCTCGGACGCGGTGCGGGACGGGGCAGCGGGCGGCGGGCGCCGCGCTGCCGCGCGAGCAGTGCGCGTTGCTGTAACCGTCCCCGGGCTCTGCCCGTCTGCCCGCGCTAATGCGCGTTTGTAGCTCCCGCAAAGCCCGCTCAGCGCCAGGGAGCTGAGCCGGCCTGAAGGGGCTGCGCCAGCCAGGAGCCCGGGAAAGCATCAGGGAGCAATGGGCGCAGCAGGCGCTGGGAACGCCAAACCAGGCACTCTTCTGTCCAAGCTACGCTTTCCATGATAGCTTGTTGTTTTGGGTCTGCATTTTCTGTCAACCCATGTAATTTGTTGAGGATTTCCAAGTGTCCAGCGGCCTGGAAAGCGCAGACTTGGTGCAGGCGCCAGCCGACTCCTCGCTGCATGCGGAACGGGACTGGTCTCCAGGGCAGGCAGGGCCGGCGTGGGTGCCTTGTGCAGCAGCTCCCCTGTGTGCGCGTGGCGGGCAGGATCATGTCCTCAACAACGTCAGTTCCTGCTGCATTTTCCCATATTGTGCAGCACAGAGGCATTTACAGAAGCTTCTGTTAGAACCGGGAAGGTTCCACCTCACCCCAAAAGTGGTCAACACGTGCTTCATCCAGTCATGGGATTATTCAGCAGCCCTGGTGTCACCGTCTCAAAGGTGACATTTAAATCTACATGTTGCTTTTGGCCCCGATGTTCACCAAATATGTAGTGTTGAGATGATTCATGTCTAATTCCAGCTTATCCCCAGGTGTACGTTCCAATTTCACGGCTGTGAAAGCCGTCATTAATGTACGTCCTGATCATAACGTGAAATGGAGCCACAAAGTGGTCAGGTTCGTACCAGAGGGCTTGAAGGAAGTGTATCACTGTTGTGTAAGCTGCTACTGTCATTTCTGGTGCTGAGGGTGCAAAATATATGTTTTCATAAGTTTGAGAGTATAGATTTCTGAGGTATTGGGAAGCTGCCCATACGATTGAAAACAGATTGCTAAAATTTAGACCCCTTGCAAGAAATTCAATGCTGGATGAATTGCTTCAGTCCCCTAAACTCTTTAAGAAGGAATTCACAGAAGCCAACACATGAAGTCAACGAACATCAAGGAAAAGAATGAATTAAAGAATGTGTGGCAATCCATCACTCCTGTTTTCAGACATAACTGCAAACTTGAGCCTGGTGTTTGGCTGGAATTCTGAACTTAAATCTTTTTTATTATTATTTAATGCACGTTATGTACTGGAGAAGGTGAAGTACATAAGTGTTTCTGTTTTTTTTTTTGGAAAGACAGGTGGTGGTGGCCTATAGTAAAATTAACTAAATATTCAACTTATGCTATGTTGCCTAGGCCTCCTGATGATATATATCAAGCAAGTGACAGTTGCTGTCTTTTATGTTTTAGTGGTGCTATTAACAGAGGTGCTGTTACCTTTTCTTTTTTATGAGAATTAAAAGCACAGAGGAAAGCATTCCAATCAGAGTTGTTTGTAAGGTTCATTTCCTTTCAGAAATTGATGTAGAAATATGTATCTCAAAAATAATGAGTTCTTGCTCTTGCGAAAGCAAAATCATCGTCATTATCAAAATGTCACTGTTGGGAAGATCAGATAGGGTTTTGAGGATGTTGCAATTTTTATGATTACTTCTTTTTCTTTTCTGACTGACACAATCCTAATTAGATGTGTGTTACATTTGAGGACTAGGTATAATGTGAACATTCCCAAAATAGAACATTTTAAATATGTATTCAAAAAAGACTTTTGAAAGGTAGCAGCAAACAAAGGCATTGCGGCTGCAACCATTGCAGCCTATGTTTATCTGGGAGAAAAGCTGCTCTTGTGTTTGGAAGAGGAACCTTGAATTTTGGAAGCCCAGATTCTGTTTCTCAATTGGCTATCACTAACCCTGGAAAGAAATTACACTACAGGGAAGTTAAGGACTTAAAGATAGTGTGAAGTCTCAGGATACCGTGATTAGAATGAAAATAAATGCCCCAAACTAAGATTTTTAGGGCTATCCTGTCATTATGGACCTGGTTTAAGAATTATATTTTTCAGAAGATACGCAACAGATCTTTTCAAAAGCATATAGATCAAGTCTACATGGCCAGCTTAATGGACTTGAGACATAGCCTTAACATCTGAGTGTCTTATCTAAAATTTAAACACAATTTACAGCTTGCAGCTTAGTGTATGGGTCCATTTTCATGCGAAGAGAAACATCTATATTTTCATGGCCACTCTCAGTCAAATTTCAGGTTCCAGCTCTCCTAGAATATCTCCTGGTAACTGTTGTAGGTTTTTCTTAAGAAGAGCAAACCAGTATGTTTTATACTAACCTATTTTAGAAAAACAGCTAAGTACTTTCTACTTTCAAATATTTCCTCTTCCATCAGACTTTTAGTTTACAGTTTCTGCTCAGTTGGTTAAAACATCTAAAGTTTAGGTGATAGAAGACTCATACTGGAAATTGATAGTGGAAGGTGGTCTGAACAACTGGCATATCATATAATAAGAAACGTTCCAAAAAGTTCCATAATACCTTAACTTCAAGCATAGGAATAGCTCAATTTTCTGACAGACCAACTTTATTTTGTTTTGGGAAATGTTGTCATGTAAGTGTAGAGATAAATAAAATCTGAAATATGAATAAGAACTGAAATGTTGAAACTATGCCATTTCAGTTCATCTTCTTTCCTGTGAAGGTGACAGAGCCCTGGCACGGGCTGCCCAGAGAGGCTGTGGAGTCTTCTTCTTTGGAGATTTTCCAGATCCGCCTGGATGCCACCCTGTGCCATGTGCTCTGGGTGTCCCTCCTGGAGCAGGGGGGTTGGACTAGACGATCTCTAGAGGCTCTTTCCAACCTCAGCCATTCTGTGATTCTGTGAATTGTGTGATTATAGATCTTTACAGCAGCCGTGGAGGTGATGGTGAATTACTGGCCTCGTCTCACTTGCATGTTGGGTAGTGTTGCGTGCACATGGCACAGAGAAAATGGGGCGGGAGTTAGCCTGGATGCCTGAGGGACAAAGGCTAGTGGATGCACTGGGTTGTGCATTTCCTTACAAACACGAGGCTGTGGCATGTCTGGCGATGAGTAAATATGAGGCACACCATAAAGCATGTATGCCATGCAGAACTAGAGGGGAGAGACCTGAAAGCTCACTTCATATTTCAGTCCAGGTACAGCGTAAATATCTCATGAGGACAGATCCCCTCCATGATACCAAAAGTTTTTGTTGTTCAGCATGGTGTAGTTACCCAACCACTCCTCCCATGTAGCATTTTCAAAGCTCTTGTATTAGGATTTCCCAGCAACAAGTTGCAATGTTTTGCAATGGATATGTCAAATTTCACCGTGAATTTCAATCCTACCACTGATTCTGTCTTGCATTAGTGGTTTGCAAACTGTTGCAAAGCAGTACAGAGGTTATTTTCTGCTGAGACTGGGAGAGAGCAGCCATAATGTGCTTTGTGCTTTCTTATTCAAATTCTTATTCGTATTTTCTGAGAATTCCCCACACTGAGTAAAATGTTTTAAAAAGGTATGAGCTCATTCAAATTCCTTTAATCAAGGTATGCTCTATTATTTGTAGTAAAATCTGTATTTGCAAAAAGGCAAAAGCCTTACAAAGTAAATGTGTAGATTGCTT
Source organism: Crypturellus tataupa (assembly GCA_034781795.1). NCBI lineage: Eukaryota > Metazoa > Chordata > Aves > Tinamiformes > Tinamidae > Crypturellus > Crypturellus tataupa. The sequence goes on along the minus strand of JAWLRI010000991.1, from coordinate 276,704 downwards.
TTTTAAACACTAAATACATTGATATACAAGGAACTGTAGGGTCCTGGGAGCAAGGAAAGAGGAAGCTCCATTGTATGAAAATCACTGCAACTGAGATGGTCAGAAGGTTTTCTGCCCTTGCTTTACCTTGTACATAATATGCCTTGAGAGCCAGCAATCTAAGCCCTCAGGAAAGCACAGCCATTGAGTAGTAAGGGCAAGGTAAATGTGAAAGATCATCTAGATGTGATCACAAAACTGAATTCAGATTTTTCCCCAGTTGCACCTGGCAACAGGCAGCGACTAGAATGGTTTGAATGGCCAATGGGAGAAAGATACATTTGTTGATGAAAGAATTTAACATGGTCAGGCAGAGGAGACAGAGGAGACTGGCTAATCTTCGACTGAGAGTTCTGAAAGACATAGTACATGAATTTTCCAGGAGGAAGTATTCTAAAGAAAGGCAGAAGTGTTATCAAGTAACTTTAAAATATGCAAAGGTATTTAAGAAAGGTGCAAGGTGATCCAGACATCTACATCCATGCTGGTATGTGCTTGGTGGGCTTTAAAATAAGGCTTTAAAACAGAATTTGAAGGGTTGAATAATAGTGCGGAAGCAAATGGAATAAAATGTCTCATCTTTTTAATCAAAGGTAGATTATATCAGATTAACACAAGATCATTTTTGATAAATTCTGTGATATTTTTAGGCAAAGGGAATGGAATAGAACTATTCTGTCTGGATTCAATTTGATATATTGCCTTGTGGGAAGTTGTTAATTAAGTTGGAAATGATAAGAATCTTTAAAAGGATTGAAAGTAGGTAAGGAATTGGCTATGGGAGTATTCAGAAGACAATGGGGACTGTCAAAAGGCAAGTATGGGAATGGAGAGAAGTTACTAATAGATTTTCTCAATATTCATTTTTGAGATCAATCTTGTTAATCTTAATAATTCCATTAATGATATTGACAAAAGAATTAGGAGAATGACAATGATACTTTCTGGTGACACAAATTAAGACGGCATGGTTAATGGAGGACAGGAACAAGATCCAGGAAAAATTATAAGGCTCCAAGAAAAGGGAAACAGAAGTGGGCAAAATTTTAAGTTGTGGAGTGCAGCCTCATAAAGAGATTTAAGGCACATAACATCATGTTATCCTACAACAGACATAAGTCTGGAAGCAAATGAAGAATACAGCTTACATGTTTTAACTGGATCTGCAAGATGGTATACCTAAAAAAAAGTCCAATTTAGATGTCCTGTATGCATATCTGGTAAAGGTCTTCTTGAGACCTCATTTGGAAGACTCTACAATGCTGGTTATCTGTGTCCTAAGAAAAATGAACTGAGATTGAAATAGTTGGTCTATATAAAGATGGTCTATATAAGATAGGGCTATCCACAGCAGGGAAATAAAACGACTTGGCTTGTTTAACTCAGCAAAACAAAGGCCAGAGAGGATATATGTTGCCTCTTTAAAAAGATTGGAAAGATATCAGGAAGACAAATAACAGTGATGGAAAAATGATGTTTAAGCAAAAAGGAAAGTTGGCACAAAGATGCTGTTAATAAATGTAAATTGAAAACTTGAATAGAATTTCAAACCATGAGGGCAAAAAGTCTCTTAGCAGGATGGTGCCTGATAACTGAAGTAGTTTATTTGACATAACTACCTGTGACAGCAGAACACTGGATTTACTGCATAAGGAAGTCTCTTCCAATTGTATTTGGGCCAAACAAGTGCCATTAAAAGTCTAAATAATGAAATTAATTCTTACCATGGCTTTTTTTTTGTATCTGAGTATGCTATGTTCTTAAGATGAACTAAAATTATATTGACAGACAAAGCTGAGTAAGACCTTGTTTCAATACACAGGGTAATTTGGAAGGAGAGGGGATTTTTTTTTTGAGAAACCTGCAGAAGGAATATCAATCTCTTTTTTCATCTTTTTGGCATGAATATCAGGAATCATTGAATCAGAACAGGAGGAGGGAAGTATGATTTCTAACCAATACTAGAAGAGGAAGATGACAGATTTTTTTATGCAAGCAGACACAGATTGGTGGGGTTCCTGCCCAACAAGCCTGCTTAACAATTCTTCTCTAAATGAGAAACTTATCTTCAAAGAATTGCTCTCCTGAAAGATCTCTACTATTTAAACGGGGGAAAAAAAGGAGTAGAAGCCCTCTGTGCTTAGTTTCTGTTTTTGTATCAGCTAGAATTGACAAGAACAAGGAGCATGCACAGCTGAAGTGCTTTGGTCAGATATACTAGTGGGTTAAAATCATGCCACATTCTTTACCAGCAATGGCAGAATAAAACAAATACAATCACAGTAGAAGGAAGGAAGTTCCTCATGTTGTTGTATCACCTGTTGGGTAATGCAGGATGGGCATCATCTTTCAGTTTACAGCTCCCCTGGAGGCAGAGTGTGGGGAGAAAGGCATACAGCAGGCATCGCTTTTGTACCAGCTGAAATACATGACTGTAGAAGAGTGGTGCTGGGGACTGGGGTTGCGGTCCTGGATTGAGGAGAGAGTCAAGACGGATAGTAAGTCCATGCAACATGGGATTCCCAAAGGGCAGAGGGCTATAGGGGCATCGCTCCTGCATGGCAACCAGGCAATCAGATCACAGGCAGGATTCACCGCCACTGCTATTGAGGGGACCTACACTAACTGTTTGATATCCCTCTTTGTGGTTCATGCACAATGTATAAATTACAGTTCAGGTCGTATTATCACAATAAACAGCCCACAGTGTTTTAGCAGGATACAAAATCAGGGAGAAAGGCTATATTCAATTATATGTTAAGGTTGGGATTCATCATCCTAGCGTAGTGTAATCACCTGAAAGTGAGACTTGTGGTTTCTAAGACCCTTCTTTGGTTAGTAAGGAAAGCAAGGCGTCTTCCGGGGCATTCATTCCCACCTGCCATAGATGTGTATCTCGGAGTGTGATCAATTGCCATTTGGAGGCAATTTACTGACAATTCTCCCTTTACTGACTGTAGAGGGAGCCCGTATGACAAAATTCAAGCAGACAGCTATGCTGTGTGGTTCAGCTTGCCACTGTCAGCCATCTGATGACATTGGAGGCCTCCAAAGGTGTCTGAGACATCCACATGGGGATGGCAGATGTGAAATGGGACTGATGGGATCCTCCTGGGGCATCAGCTGAAGGCCCAGGCAGCATATCCAGGGGCATCTGAAAAGACAGCAGGTACTTATGTGGGCAACTGGATTGAGCCTCTAACTTCTACTTGCCTAAAGCGAGGCAAGAGGATTTGAACCCCATCCCGCCTAAAGTCACCGTCAGCTGCTCAGTAGACTATAGTTGCAGCTGGATCAGACCCCTGAGCTCTAGATATGTGAAGGGCAAATCTGAATCCAATTTTATTCTGTTTCGTATGGATTTGATCTTACGCTCTTTCTAATAGTGGAAGTTTTTGCACAGCTTGAATTCAAACATGTAAACGCATTTTTTTTTTTTTTTTTTTTTTTTTTTTAGCAATGACTTAATCATTCAAATTCTTTTACTGTGGAAAAGAAATGAACAAAAGCAGATGATAGCTCCCTTTGGACATCTGAATATTTGATAAATATGGTTATTTCTTCAAAGGTAGGAATATTACCGCCTCTAATCTCTACATCAGTTGCAGAAAAGCAATAACATCACAAAGATCCTGGGATTAGCATGTTTATATCATAACCCTTAACTTTATGAAAACTTTTTTGGGACTGAACTTGACATGCTAGATGTATAACTTTCTGTCAGTTCAGTGTCACTGGAGAAATTCATCTATATCAAAGTGGAAGCCAAGAAAGAAAATGCACACAAATTTAAAAGGGGATATTTTTTATTTTAGGAAATTTTTATAATAGCCCTCTTAAAAATTATTAAGAATCTGAATTCTTCAAAAAAAGGTAATTTGACACTGGAAGAAATCTTACATAAAATATATTCATGGTGCCTGAATTGACTTCATTTTTCTTAGTTAGAATTTTATATTATAAGTATTTCCTGCAACAAACTGTTCAGTAGGATGCTGAGGATGAAGCTGTAGTCTTTCCCCACAAGGTGGTACTGTGGTACTTAGTATGGATCTCTTGCTTTTGATTATATTTAATTTATTTCTGTAACCCTTCTGCAAATGTTTTAAAGACAGATTTTTGTCTGCAAAGAAGTCAGTTTCAGCTTTACAATCAAATTTTGTAGCAAAATGGTCATAAGATTCTTTTTTTCCTGTGCTTTCTTTCCCTTTTTGTCTCTGTAAAACATTTCATTGCAAGTTTTTTTTTTTAAAAAAATCCATTATCATTGTTTTCACTTTTTAACCTTTTACTGAGTTTTGTAAAATCTAATCAAGGGGCTTTCAGACTCTCTTATGTGTTTAACTAAAACAATGGCTGCATGTTTATTCAGGAATTCACTTTTTTTTTTTTTTTGGTTGTATGTCAATAAAACAGGTACTTTTTGTAAAAAAAATGAAAGAATAAATTAGATTCACTAAATATTCATGAGAATGCAGCTTTTCCCTTGAAAGAGACCTAGACACTACCAAAGTCAGAAATATAACAAAAGCAGTTAACTGCTTAAATCAGATTCTCTGGCAGTCTATGAGGTTCTTCCAGTTGTGTATGGAGCTATATATCCCACCACAAAGAGCTCTGTACAGCACCGCTACAGCACTAGCTCCTATTAGCAAACTGAATACAGCCAGGGTATATAGACCTAAATGTTAGTCTGAGAGTTTACATGGTGTCAAAATGTTGGCATAGTCGTCGGCAGGGCTTTGGCACAGGTCACTATGTGTGGCAGTGTGTGGGCAGTTTGGAAGTTGCCTGAATTTGAGCATATCCTTTGCTTTAGGTGGAAGAGAATTAAGCTATTCTGATATTACCTATTGCTTCAAGAGCAGAGGACAGGTCCTTGTTCATTTTATTTACCAGTATTAATACAGTCAGTCGAAGCTACTGAATGATGCTTGTGCACAAAGAAGTCAAGCATGTTCAGAGCTGCTCAGTTTTAGAAGAGCAAACTTATTTTCCATATTCTAGTCTTTAACATCCATGATTTTTCTGGTTGTGGTCACTTTCTGTTGACTTTATATTCATGGATACATTAAAGAAAGTTTGTAAAAGCAGTTACTCTAGAGATTGTGGTCTTGCAAGATTTGAAACATCATGTACAATCTACAACAAAAATGAAGGTGGTATCAAAATGGGCTCAGTTATATAAAATAAGTTTTTTAATACATTTGCAGATACAACTTAGCTATTTTCAAACTATAATAGAAAAGTGTTTTGTGCCTTATTTGTGATATTTATTAGTGATATTTAATAGTTGTTTTTTTTTCCAAGAAACTATTTAGTTTTCCATAGTTCCTGTATGTTCTTCATGGGTAGAAGAAAAAAAACACAACCAGTTTAAGAGCTGAATGTGGCTATCACTTTCAAATCTTTCTTTCAAATAGTGTCTCCCTTCAAATTTGTGTGCTTCATATCAGGCCAGGGACTACAGTACGTCTCAGAGACCACAGACAAGTCCTGAGTTAAGATGGTGTGACTCTGTGTGACACTACTGAGGCAGGGCCAATATTCTGAGTACACCAGCTCTCTAGCTGGTCTTGTTTGCCAAGGTTGCAGACTCCCTTTGGTGGCCTCTAAGTCTGAGGACAGAGCTGGTCCAGCTGGGGTGAAGACGGTATGCAGGACACTCCTTGTTTTAGGAATATGTGACTTCTCAATGCTGAGGTGAAGGAAGGGCAGCAGAGAGGGGATAAAATAAAGGATGTTAGTCCTCTTGCAAATTCATGCCTGCAAAGTAGTAATACAGCTGTGGGATATAAGTCTTTGGTATCAGTGGAGCCTGTGCTGTCAATATTATGTCTCCCTGATAGAGATAGCGTGGGAATGGGGCAGTAAGTAGTACATAAGGTATTTCTATTTGGATTTTCTGTATACTCTGCAGATTCCTTTCTTTGGGCATCAGAGCCTAGGCAGAAAATTTGGTCATGATTATACTTCCTCAAAACATAGACCTATGATCCATGAAATTTCTTATCCTCAGGGCCACTACATCCTACCTGGGAAACAGCATAACAAAGCTATGTGGCTTCAACCTTTGGCTCTGCTCAGGGACAGTCTGCAACAATTGCTGTCGATAAAGGCTTATTTCTTCTTACTATTTTTCACAAAGAAGTCCTTGTTATCTTGTATTTCTTTTCTTTTTCTCCTACAAATGTGCATATTTAAAATTATACTTTTAATAGCTCTCTTTTTTGATAGAAATAATTAAGAATAGTAATTATTCTTGAGATAAAAATATATAATCTCTGGAAAAGGTGTTTTGAACCTAGAAGTAGTGTCTCAAATGTGTTTGAATGAGTCTAACAAAAAAGAATAAGCATGTGTCTTAGCCAGGCTTCTGAGACAGCAAGATAAAAGATATATGCTTAAAGGAATCAAATTGAAGTGGTTTGCCATAGAAAGGATTCCTAGTAGGAATGTTTTGTAACAGGGTTATGGTTCTCCTTCCGTTTCCAGAACTTCTAGCTCTTAAACAGCTGGCTAAAGTGATCAAGTGTTTCTTTGACCTTATTTTTCCATGTCAGAATTTGCTATTGTTGCAACAAGTTATCTATGCGGGGAGAAATGTGAGTTACATGACTACGAGTGGGAAAGCAAAGTGCCCTTAAAAAGAGGAATTTGTTTCCCATAGCACTAGATTCTAGTAACAGTATTTCTTTGTTACAAAAACACACTTCATAGATTAAATCGAAGTAATACAAGAAGATTTTAGGAACAATAATTCTGAAAGAGAAACATCACACGAAAGAGAGCACCAGATATTGAAATATTTGCCCTGCAGTTCTAGCTTTGGTTTCTGTTTCTAAATACTCATTCTCTGAAGCCTAAGAAAAATGTCAGGTTGGTCTTGTTTCTTCACAGATCAGACTTACCTAACATACACTATAAAATATCTGCAAACACTGATGAAGAGTGACCAGAAACTCATATTTTTTATGAGCAATTTTGTTTTCTAGGGAACCTCTACTTTGGTATGGCTTTGGTATTAAAAGAATTAAAATAAGAACCTTTTACTTGAAATGCCCACCAAAGGGGACTGCAGGATCAAGATTATACAAAATCTGTAAAGAATGCACAGAAGAGGTAGTAGATAAGAGAAAATAACCATTGGGAATTTCTTTATCCCTCTGTAACTTTGTCAGTTGCTTTGCTGTGTACACTTACATGATGCTTCTGAATGAAATAATTGACCCTCAAAGTCTAGGAGCCTGTGTATTTTCCAGTTCTACTGCTTTTTCGTTTTTCAGAAGAATTCAAACATAAATTCTAGTCACCAGCTGAAGAATGGTTGCTGGTTTATCTAATAAATGATATAAATTACTGGTCTGTTCTATCTGGACAAAAGAAATGAAAAAGACCTCAGATAAAAGCCTGCCTTTATTAAAGAGCCAAAGACTTTTAAGATCTCATTTGACCTTCATGCCCTACTCATTCCTTCTATCTTTATCTAGGAGTGCTTTGCTGATACAGTTATTATCCTTTTTGGCTGCTCTAAACATATATTATTAATTCCACAACTGACTTTCTGCCTGCAGTCCTGTTAGCACTAAGCTCAGTTAAATCCTTCAATACTGCGTTCACCAGGATCAACCTACATGGTTCTCACCCCATTGCACATACTCTGACTCGCTCTGCATGGACCACCCAGGTCATCCCCTCCTTGTTCAGTTTGTTTCCTTCTTCCCTTTTTCCCGTAGGCATTACTTCCCTATCAGCATACCTTATTTTGCTGTGTCAGGGAAATCCTGATTGTCCTCATTCTCATTATTTCTTTTTTCTTCTTTTTTTTCCCCCTCATCATCAGACAGTAAAAAAATCAAGGAAATAGGAGATTAGACTTGGAACTGAAGGTCACCTGTGAGATGGTTTCGATTCTTAGCTTGAAATATTTTGATAAATGTCCGTTTTGACATTACAGCCTCTTTTTGCAGTGTGAAGTGGCCATTCTACACAGTTGTAATGATCATACTGTCTATTTTTAAAATCCATGAATTCTTCTTTAAAGGCTCACTTAAGCAACCTACCACTTCAAAAAAATTGCTTTTCTCTTTCTCTCTTCATTAATAATCCCCTCACACTCTCTCTGCTACAGTGTTGTTTCATCTCGCATTTGTTTGTCCTCACTAATTTAGATATTAAGTCCTTGGTGACTGACAATGTGTCTATCTATGCAAAGCACAGTTAAATAAATAAATTTAATAATAATTAATAATAAATATGCCAGCTGAAAGCGATGCATCCGAGCTAGCAAGGACAATGCTGACACCGACGTATTCCGTTTCAGCAGCGATAGTCGCTGTTCCCCTGATGTGTCCCCTTGTGGAGCACTGTTAAGGGATGCTCTGCTCTAAGTGGTGTCAGGTCCCCCGCTCACCCTCCTCCCTATAAGAGATTTGCTCAGCAAACTCTGACTTGACCAATGCCACTAACTGATTTGAAATCCAGACTTCCAAGCCAAGACTGTTTTAATGGTGGTTGAAAAGCAAGAGGAGCGGCAGAATCTGTTTTGAGGGACAGTATTAGACAAATCTCTTATATCTCCCCCAAATTCACAGTGAGCAGGCAGTAATATTTTTAAATCTTTAGTCAATCACATCCTTCTGTCTCAATGTACCTCCCCCCCCCCCTTTTTTTTTTTGTGCCTCATACATCTATATGTAAAATACTTGAAAAGGAAGTGAGCACGCGTGTGAAACAAGCTAGGGAAACACAGATAGAATCACTGGACCTGGCGGGACAGACTTCATGTCGTGTACTTTAACAATTGTCTAAGCCAGAACACTATTTAATCTGTTATTCCTGGTAGGCACTACCTTGTAGAAAAATAATATTGTTACAGATAAAATCTTTCAGTTAGTAATAAAACCTCAGGAATGGTCTGGCTTACAAAGTGGAGAATTGAGTCCTTCCTGAGCAGAGGTAACCTGGGTGAAAGCTGTCCTTCATGTGTCTGCCTGAAGAATTATGGCTTCTGACAGAAGAAAGTTAGACACAGTCTGTATTGCTTTTTTATTCCACTATGGGGAGAAGGGGCTACTTCATGTAAACTTTCTCTAGTCTGTCCAATAGCTAGAACTGTGGTTGAGGTCAGGAAAGCAAAAGATGGGTAATATGTAGCAAAGAGAGAAGAATTTTAATAATTCCTGGGATTATTAATCTATGTGAATATGCTAATTTTTGTCAGATGGCAACATCCATAAAACTACTACTGCAGTAGCTGTTTTTTTCTTCATACTCTTATCAAAACCATAATATTTGTGTGCTGTGTATTTAGTGCTATGAATAACAATTGTCATTTGGGGTTTATTCTCCCAGTCACGTCCAGCGGATAGGGCGGAGTGTCATCCTACACTTCATTCTTTTTTGTAGCATCTTCTAATATGTAATCATGAAATGTAGGTATTTTGTGTAGGTATACAGTAACCTTTGCAGGAGAGGGTGAGATGATTTGTGCGGTTCAGGAGTCACAGACTAGAACACAGAAGTTTTCTCATGTAGATAGCTTCTTTTCTTAGTGTGCAAAGTTTCATTGTGACAGAACTTTGAAGCCTATGGAGTATTTTGAAAATAAACACTGCAATATTGAGCTTAATTCAATATTTTGCAGAGTCAGTGGAGAAAGTAATATGATTTGTTCACTGTAATCAGCTAGTAGGTGTCTCTAAAGGTCTGATTACTTTATGTTCAGATAAAACACACTTTTATAATCCATATGGGAGTTAATGAAAGCATGTATAACTAAGATGGACTTGCTTAGGATGGAGGCTTTTAACCAATCAGAGATGAAAACATTATTGATGGATGCGACTCCATGGGATCTTGGTCTGAATGAGAAATCTAAACCTAAATTACATACTGTGGGTATGCAGTGTCAAAAGAGTTTGCATAGTGAGTGTAAACTTTGTGAAGTATGTTCCACGGGCTGCAACATAACTCCTGTGCTTCTTACCCAGCTATTTTTCAAATATGAGCTATTTTGGCAAAGAGGCCATCTTAAATAAGCAGCAAGGCCTGCATATTTGCCCTTCTTTCTTCCTAGTTTTTCCCTTAAAAATGCAAAGAGATGGACACTTATTGCATCAATAATACTTTCCATGCTTTAACTAATAATGCTAAAGTAGATACCTCAAACATCCATAACATACTGGGATCTAAAATGTTGCTACTTCGGTCAGGTGTAACGGTCTCCTAGGTTACTAACTCAGATGCGCACACCTACACAGTCAACATCTTACTTTTGGTGAGAGGAATCCATATTGCCACAATCACATGAATAACGTGTGGTTATTGCATGGGAGGGTGGTCGTGAGTGTTAAGTGGACTTCTGAACTGGTTTTCTTACAGGCACGATTTGACAGTCTCAACTCTTTAATCTTTAGTCTTTCTCAGGAGCCTGCAGCAAAATGGCACTTCACATTTCTTTTCCTAAATATTTTGGTTTCCATGCAGCTGATATTATCAGTGCTAATGTTTAGAGAGAGCTAAATATATTCAGAGCACTTAGCAGAGAGCTGAGGCTATTTTTAGCTTTATTTATTATTATTGAGATATCTGTAATCAATATTCCTCCCTGTTGTAGTACCTTTTTTTTTCTTCTTTTTTTTTTTTTTTTTCTTTTTGGGAGAGGAGAGTCTCATTTCCTGTGTTTCTAACTCAAGTGTGATGTTTATCCATATACTTAAGTGTGATGTTTATCCATATATATAGGCACTTCTACCCAGGGTTTTTTATAAAGACTAAGGTGAAACTCAGAGACATGTGTTACTCTGGCAAGTGGACTGGCATCAATACAGGACTAACTGGATGCTATTTTATATCATGAACAATATAGGAGGTAAGATTAGATGATTCAGTAGTCTCTTCTAGCCTTAAAATCTACTAAAAATCCTGAACATGTTCCATAAAAAATTAATAACATTTTACAGAAATTACTCTAAAAACTCTAAGAAATAAACAATAGTCATTAATAGCCTTTTTATGATGTTTTCACTCTATATTTCTCGAGCAATAAGTCCTGTAGAGAGGGATACATTTGTCTTTAAATGGATGATATGATAGGAAAAAAAGTCCTCGCTAAACCTACGAGCCTCAGTATAAGCAGAGAACTTATTTCTTGAAGCTGGCACCTTATATGCATTTGTAAGTAGCAAGAACAGTAGTTTAGAAATGAGAGGGGGAATCTCATTTGAACATGCCTTTTTTCAAAGCGACAGTATATGGATCATTTAGACAACCCTTGACTCTGACTGCTGTGTACAAATGAATAAGTCGGTGTGTGTGGGCAGTGTGAGTCATTCAATTTTCCTACTATATAATAATAAAAAAACAAATGGTGTTAAAGCCAGCACTTAGGTCTACAGAGAGAAGCTGTGATAATGCCATGAGTCCTTGCACTCAGGGATCAACAGTGATGGCAATACAAAGCAGACACAGTGACAGGCAGATTCTTACTTAACAGATGTTGATCTGAGTTGCAGACACATTTATCCAGTCTTATTTTTAGCAATTAGGTCCTGTATTCCAATTAATACCTTTTAGAAAATGAGTGGTGCTTTAGAACATTTTAACGTAAGCCTGCTGGAATTAAACACATTTAAAAGCAAATTACTTCATCCTGGCTAATACCACAGATTTCAGGCTTTTCTTCCTTCCTTTTTCTTCCCTTAGTTATATTAGTTTTACATTTTAATGTAATATATTGTAGTGTAGAGGCAGTATAGTAATATATATTGTAGTGTAGAGTTTTGGTTCATGCTGGTGAAGGAGAGCGGAAGTCCAGAACAGCTGCACTGCAACAACATGGTCTTTCTGGGGATCCCCATAGCCAGAAGTGCCACAGAATATCCCTTCTAGGATATAGCTGCTTCCTCATCCCTAGTATGGGACAAATGCCTTTAATGCAGTTAAATACCTGATACTTGGCATGAAAAATAAGTTATTGCTTTTATTAGCATTATTGCACAAAGACTGGGCTATGATCAGTTTTTCCAACTTTTATTTATGGTGGGACATGGCTGTTTAAAGAAGATCAAGTGTGGAAAGAGAAGATGATTTCAATAATCTTTAATAATCAGACCAAAAAATTCAAGCATAAGTCAGACTGGAGAAAGTGTGATGGTCCAAATTTAGAGAATTGAGTATGAAAACTGTCAGAAAAGAAGTATTAAAGAGCCAATTCTATTACAATATTCACAGATAAAAATAACAAATTCAATGGCACATAAAGCACCTGACATGTTGACTCTGGAGAAACTTGATAAAGCTATTCACATGACCAGAATATGAATTTTGATGGCAGACATTCTTCATGTAAAATTAGCTTAAGAAACATTTTCTGAATTGCCCAAGACTAAGAGTTTGTGTCTGTAGTACTTTAAAGTCGAAGTATTATTTTTAGGTATATATCTATGCTCTGTATAACATACTGAGCCACAGGGTCCTTAAATATGAGCAAAACGTTTTAGTAATGTGCTCATTAGTGATGCTTAGTGATGCAAACAGAAACGTGAAAGTGTTGCTTTTATATTCATTTATATGTTTTTTCTCTTCGTGAAAGGTACCAGGATGTACATCTGAACCATGAGTACAGCATAGTGAATGGCCGCCTTTCCTTCTCAGTCCTGCTGGAGCTGGAGTCTCATAAATATTCCCATAGGATTTTGATCCAAAATGGGGCACAAATTATGGGAGGGGTGAAAACTGTTTAATATTGTTGAAGTAGTAAGATACAAATTAATAAAGAAAGCAGCAGCAACAAAATGCTGCCAGTCACAATTTGTGAAATGAAATTAAAGTAGACAGCCCAGAGGAGCTAGTGACAATAAGTAAATAACATTTACAAATATGCTAGAGGGAAAAAAAGGACAAAAGCAAGAGAAACAGTCAGTCTGTTGGTAGATGACAAGGGTAATAAAACACAGAGAGGAGGCTTTCTACAGTTCTTTTATCTTTCTGTCCTGGTTCTCACTGATGCATCCTCAGCTGGAAATGGTATCTTCTCATATCTAATAGGAAGGGACATATAGTAGAAAGGAAATAAAAAGATATATTTCAGTGCCTTCAATCCTGTTTGTGTGAGGTGATCAGCATACAAGGAGCACAAATCTTTTACCCTTAAGAAAGCTTATCCCATTCACATGTCTGGCAATGGCTCACAATGCTCCATCCAAACCTTGTCTTTCTTGCATGGTTGTCACATCCAGCCCACAGCATCTCCATGAGCTCCTCACAAGCCTCTCAAGGTAACATACTGCATTTACACATGTGCACATATGTGCAAGAATGCTCCAAGACTAGAGAAGTTAGGATGCTGCTCTAGCTGCTTTTTATCTCTAACCTTATTTGTCAACAAAGGATTTTGATGCCTTTCTCTTACCCTGGGCCCATGCACTGTTGTCCATCTAAACTCTTCCACATTTGCTAGAGATGTGTAACCCACCAAAAGCACACAACTCACTCGACTGACTTTTTCAATTTCCCAATATTCACATTTTTCAAGACAACAAGCTTTCCAGATCAGCACTCCAGTCCCTACTGTGATTTATTTGGGTGCCTTAACACCAGCCACCTACTCCAGCAGGCTCTGCCAGGATTCCCGTCACTGCTCTGTCTTGAAGCCGCCTTCACTTGCCTCTTTCCACTTGCACTCCATCTCAGCAGCTCTCTGTACTTATTTTAGAGGGCTCGTGTATTTCCCAGCTCAGCTCCTTTCGCCTTCCTTCTCCTCCCCTCCTCCCTGTTCTTTTCTTTCCTTTTTCCCAGCAGCAGCAGCCAGACACCTCTGTCAGACTCTGCTGGATGGCAACTAGCAGCCATAAAGAAGTTCAGTTGTTAAATAAGTCACTGGCATAACATGCAATTACATGGTTGCAGATTATGGGGCTCTCTGTAGTAATCAAAGCTGTGCCTTTCTGCAAGTGGTATAACATGAAGGAACGCAAGTAAACTTGATGTTTCACCTTCAGTGGAAGTCTGATGGCTGAGGCAAGAAACAGCACTCTCAACATTCAGCATTTGTGCATTTGTCACATCTTTGTGGAAAGGAAACTGGGAAGATTTATGGAAGGAAGGCAATGAGAGCTTGACAAATGGAGGAATTATTCCGCAGAGGATTCCTATGTTCCTCACACTGCCTTCCTCCGAGCTGCAGCAGTACGTGCCTCCAGGATGGTTCAAAAGGGATCTGCAAACCCTTATGCTGTAAAAGTATGACAAATGGAAACAGAAACCTGCTAGTAGCTGAGACCTCCCTGAGTCTATAAAGTTTCCATGATTCCAGACATAGAAAAGTGGGATGGAACGGTAAGGGAAATAACTTCAAGGCATCTTAAGGTGTTTGAGCTGACTGTGCTCTGAGCGCTAGCTGTGTATGCAGAAAGAGCCCAGGGAGACTGGGAACCGTGACGGAAGGAGTAAGTGACCAGCAGGAGCTGGGCTGAGGACACTGATTGAGGTGCCTGGGCCTGAGTGTGCCTCAGCCGCAGAGGGGATGGCCCAGAACCGCTCCAGGCAGTGGTGTGGAGTCCCTGGGCGAAGCCCGAGCCTCCCCCATGGAGGGCTGTGGGAGCTTCTGCAAGTGGAGATGCATGGAGCTGCCCACAGCCAGCCCGAGAGATGCTTGGGCAAGGAGATGTAGCTGAAGAGGTGCAGAGCAGGGGCTCAGTTCACTTAAAATTTAGAAAAGTGGGGAATGATATTCCAGAAGCATGGGAAGAAGAGGAGTTTTCTGTACTGGCGCACTGTGTATGGTGCCTATCCTTTTCTAGGCTAACATGGCCATTCTGCTCTGGCAGAGCCAGCATATCCTTGCTCCATAGCATAGCCCTGTGCCACACACGTACATCTTTAGGGGTAGTGCTCTAGCAGTGTAGAGACAGGCCATTAGAGATATTTGGGTGCTTAATTTCCAAAGCTTAGACCTCCTGGCTGCTTTGGGACATATTCAGATTGCCAGTTAGCAGCCTGAGAATCTTAGGTTTAGGAATCTGCTCGTACAATTAAATTTAAGAGACTAGTGAGTGACTTAGACTGTAGGTTATTCAGACCTAAATGATACTATGGACTCCATCATCTTCATTTAGTACAAAACTTGAAATAATCACAAAGTAAAACAAAGGAAATGGCTTTTATATCTCTGATAGTAACTATGAACTATTTCTGGATGCTCATTAAATCAATACTAACTCCACTAACATGCAATACATACAAATGCATGAAAGGTCTGGTTTGATCAAGTATGCATGTTCATTAATCATGTATTCAGAAAGTATATCAGATGTGCATTATTTCTGCCTGTTATGTAAAGGAAATATAAATGTAGACCAGCAGTAGTGAAGAATTTCATAACGTGAAGTTCCCACAGCAATGTAGCAAACAAGACTGAGATCGCATTTTTAATAAAAAGAGCATTCCAAAATAAAATGTCCTATGTCCTATATTATGCACTATAGTAAAGTTCATATCTCCCCAGGAATCTTATTTTTGGATCTCTTGATTTCTGTGTGTTTACCATTTTCAGATTTTCTGTTGTGATAAGAGTCTTTTCCATTAATTTGCCATCTAGCTGCACAAACAAAGCACTGTTTTTATTTTCTCTGTTTACATTTTATTTACGGTATTCCTGCTTTGCCAGAGGTGTGTTAAATTATTAACAGATTATGTCCATGTTCTCAGAAAAGCTAAATTGAATCCAGTACAATGTGGGCTTATTAAAGACTGGCTAGCAGATTTGCTTTGCCCACAAAACTGCACACTGTGGTCTGAAGTATTCCTTTTCCAATTAAAACTATTTATTTATTTTGATTTCTAGCTGTTGCGGTACATTCTTGTCTGTGGTATTTTTTCCATAGAAATGTTCTGTATTTTTGCAGGAGTAAAACTGTATTTTAATTGGTTGTTTTAACACCTTTAGTGCAATATCTTCCTGCTTTAATAGAGCCATAATTTTTAAATGGAAGTCTGTTAATTTCTGTGGCATGAACATTGGCAGACTTCTCAAGTGTCCTGCTTCTCACTGGTGTCTCTGATTTCACGTTAAAATCCCTCTTTGTCCCTCCTTACTCCCTGCTGATAACCATTATTAACCAGAAGGATTTCTAGAGCTGAAAAGCTTATCAGGTTAGAAAGGTGCATGATACAAAAATGTGTCTTTGTCAGAATTTAAAGTAGGCATCAGGCTGAAGAAAGAAAAGCCTATTATGTTGCAGTGGGTTGCATAAAAATACAGGAAAGTGTTTTGCAAAGTAGCTGATTCTTTCTTAGTATTTTTTTTCTGCTGTGATGGGATGAAGCATTTGGCAGAAGCATTTCACCTTTACACTGCTAAAGGTCATCTCCTCTATGCAGTGTCCTGCTTACATAGCACCTGGCTGAGCCTTTGCTTTGAGTTGGCAGGTCAAGTCTCATAGGTGGTGACAAGTGAGTGATCCACTCGCTTGCCAGATGTGCTTGGAATAAACCCTTGAACTCTTGCCCTTCGGGCTGTGAAAGATTCAGGGAGAAATGGCTGAAAGAAAGGCTATAAAACACTTTGCTGAGCTTATGGGAGACACCCTAGGCCAAGCTCTCAGAGAGCATCAGCTGGTGTGATGCCTTGGCTGGGAGATGGAACTGTGCTCATTTATACAGGTCAGGACCTGACTCTCTGAATTGTGCTTTTTTAGACACTAGTGCTCCACTGAATTGACCAGAGCCATTTATGTAGCTCAGCGCAACTTTTTACGTGTAAAGCTGGCAAAATTGGCCCAATCAGCACCTTGTATCCTGAAAAGCTGTGTGAACGGAAAAGGTTTCATGATATATAGACACTGAATGTAGAACTACTTGTGAAATGCTAAGGACAGAGGACAAACATGTGGGCATGCAGAGATATCGAAGGTACATGAGAAAACAATATTACACATTTTTCAGTGCCGTGGAGATATTTATTGGAATAGCAATATATCAGGCCTAGGTATCCTCAAGAAGGGTACTTAGAAACAGGGAAATGTTACTGCCCCCTTCACAATGTCTTTCACAGAGGTTTAGCAAAATTAGTCTCCAGCATATAAATATACTGTGAATTTGGCAACGTGAACAGCTTTATGTATTTTAGCTTGTCCAAGAGGAGATTAAGGGGTGAATTGATTATGATTAACACTTACATAAAGAAGAGATTTATGGACAGCTCTTTAACGTAGTGGAAAAGCCATAATGAGATCCAACAGTGAGAAAATAAGTTGAACAAATAAGATGTGTTTTTAGGATTTAAGGTGATTAATCCACAAAACAATCTACCTTGGCATATTATGGCTTTTAAGTTACCCAATATCTTCAAATCAATAGTGGAAATTTCTCAGAGATAGGCTGTAGTTCACTGAGAAGTTATGGACTTGATGCAGGGGTAAGTTGTTGGAGTTCTATGCGGAAAGTAAAAGTCAGATGAGCTGTATTATATCACATCATATCATATCATATCATATCATATCATATCGTATCATCACCTAGCTTTGTAATTTATGAATCAGTTGTGTCAGCTGTACATTTTGATTCTTGAAGCTTTGTGCAAATAATCTACAAAATTAGGGAGAGAGAGTAATATTTTGAGGGTAAATGTGTAAACAGTTAATATTTCTTTTCTGAAA
Organism: Crypturellus tataupa; assembly: GCA_034781795.1. Lineage (NCBI taxonomy): Eukaryota > Metazoa > Chordata > Aves > Tinamiformes > Tinamidae > Crypturellus > Crypturellus tataupa. Next base: position 259,005 of record JAWLRI010000991.1, on the reverse strand, counting down.
CAATGAACATCAACTCTAAAGGAAATATATCTTCAAACACTCAGTAATCTTTTCCTGATGGCCAGGACAAGTGGTCTTCATTGGCTGGCATAAGACAAGTTGCACCTGTAGGGTTTACTGCCACAAGACACACAAAGATGTAAAGGAGACTGAGTTTAAACTCAGCCTGGAGCATGGTGAGAGTAGTTCTGCCTAAGCAGAATATACAAGAAAATTTGCTTCTCTTCTTTATTTAATGTTTATTTTAAAGAATGTCCCCTTTCAAACAATATTACAATGGAAAAGAGGAAATACAAAAGATCAATCTTAGGAGAATGTTTTCTTCAGATCCACTTACACCAAAACACAAATGAGGCTTAAACAATCTGAGCAAGTAGCAGGCCAATTCTCCCTACCTTAGGCCATGAATCTAAGTGAAGTTAAAATGCTTCTTTTCCTACAGTATGTTGTTATGTTGCTGACACTGTTGAAAACACTTGTTTCATCCAACAACCTTATTAAAAAATCTCCACAAGAGTGAAGAGATGGCTGAAAAGCAGTCCCCGTAACCTGTATTTGAAAAATGATAAACTTAGTTTCTTCTTCGCTGCTGTAGTCCACACAATTTCTTCCTCCCATCAAGAATTAAAATCATTACAAAATTACAATCATGTTGTCAGTTCATGATTCATACTTAGTTCAAAGTCAGTGGGCTAATCTTGACAGCAGCTCAATTCCAGTAAAGTTTATGGTAGTTGCTCCACAGAGAAACTAGATGCTGTCTGTCCCTTGATGCCACTACTTTCCACTCTAAGATACCTTTATGTAATCAGCAGAGTTTTCAATCATGGGTGAAATATTTGCTATAAAATTGCTTTTAGCACGGCAAGCTGCAACTTAATTTTTATTTTGTTTAAGCAATATCTGTGTCAATTGGCAAAAAAGAGTGGTAGGTATGATAAGTTTCTATTTAGACTGGAATTGTGTGATAAATGTATACTCTCAGAGTAATCAGAGGCTGAATTCTAGTAATTAAGATTAATGCTGTTCTGAGATAAATTGTGTTAATTTTAAGCCTAATGAAATTCCAATAGTCAATTTTACACCAAAAGTTATGTTTTCACATTCTTAAGCCAGACCCCATCTGTGATAAACGCATTCACATCACAATGCTTTTAGTTGTGAGGAAATCTCAGTTTCATATTGCTGTGGAATGCGATTCATTGTGTGAAAGCACTTCAATCCAGAACTTTACACCCCTCCTTTCCAAATGGCTAATCCATGATTTTTAGCTTGCAAGTAATCTACTGCTTAAATTAAAAAGGGAAAAAAGGAAAAGAAAAAAAAAGGGAGCAGGGGGAAGTACTTCTAATTCTAAAGGCTTTGAAATGTGACCAGTGAAGAGAAGCAATATATTTTTACACGGCAAGCACAATAATATCTTCTGTGTCATCATATTACAAAGGGATTACACATATTTAGAAATCCTCTATTGAATTTAACAAGAAGGGCAAGGCATATGTCATACTGATGTTAACCCTAAGATACAAAGGCACCTAGAAAAGCCAGACCAATATCTTGGTACATTTTGTATAAATCTTCTGATATTTGGTCTACTATGCAAAAGCACTGAAAAGAGTGATTTCTCTGGAAAACACTAATCACTACCAGCAGTGTTTGTACTCCTTCTGAGGATCTCCTGCAGGAAGTGAAATGGACATTTGGTGGAGGCATGTGAGTATTTTGTTTTGCTCCATGGGCAAGTACACAGTAACAGATTAGGGTAGAACAGAAAATAAATGATACAGTTATCATGCTGACCATTTATGTGTAGCCCAAATATAAGATGTCATAGCTGTTTTTTCTTAGAGCAGCTCTAGAGCAGACCGGCTAAGCAGGAAAGGTTGCATTAAATAGTCAAGCAACGGACAGTAGTGGATGGCCCCTCCATCTTCTGCAGAGAAATAGAACTTTTCTTGAGATCTTAGGAATCCAGTCTTAACTGAATGGAAATGGGACTTTGAGATTTTATATTGCCTTGCCCATCCTTTTTTTTTGAGCAAAGCAGGATCGTGTCCCATTTTGGTAATGTTTCTCTTGTGGGTATCAATATAGAGATTCAGTGTTTGATTGTATGAAGCTCATCTCAGTGAGTGGCCAAACTTCCATGGGCACCCATGGGGTCAGGTTCTCTTTGAGTTTTCTCAGGACTCTGATTTTTTCAGTCAAATGTGGCTCCTACTTGGCTGTGAGGTGGTTTCCAGGTGGTTTCTAGCGATTATTCTAGTTGAGCTTCCCCTTCCCTGAGAGCTTGACTTTTACTATTTCTACCTCCATGACCCTCTTTGTCTCAAGCTCTTGATGGTGCTACCAGGCCGTTATCTTTAATATCTTCTATATTTCCCTCTGGAGAGAAGGCAAGGTCTTCAGATTAAAGCACTCAGAAATTTATTTGACAATGTGAAGACATACATCTAATAAGTTATATATAGAATTAGAATAAAATTGAAGCACTAAGTGAATGAGTGAAGTTTTATATTACTTGGAGAAGCACTTCTTAAAAGCTGTGGCAAGGATGAGCAGTGTTTTTTTTTTTTGTTCTCATGTTTCATGCTTTCTTAGACTGCAGTGCCAAAAAGGCCCATTAGGATCACCTAATCTGCACCACCTGCATAAACAGAATTTCACCCAGTAATTTCTACACTAAGTCTGAAAATTTCGTGCTGCAAAGATGTATTCTTTCAGTAGCTTTGTACTTCTTAATGGTTATTGATTTAAGCATCCTCTATCTTGCTCTTGAAAATGCTTTGGTTAAGGGAGGAAAAAGTACACTTTGTTTCCTGTCTGAAGAAAACAAACCTCTTGACTCAGCTTGGCATTTCTCTACTTTCTCTTTGTGTAACAAGAAACTTCTATTTAGCAACTCAGAGAACTTGAGGGAATGTACTAGATGGTGGTGGAAAAACCCTATTGATGCCAGGTAAAAATTAGAAAACTAGAAGAGGAAATGTAGTGGGAAAGGAGGAAGCAAGGAGCATCACATGTACCCAACAGGCTCAGCTTGCAGGAGTAACCAGGGCTCAGATTGCAGGAGTAACCTAGTTTGTTATGCTCCACTCAGAATGGCTTTCCAGGAGGCTTTATAAATGCCCTTGTCCACCGTCGTTCATGAGGCACTGTATATACATGCAAGGTACTAAGCACTTTCCAAACTCTTGACAGTGCCAGAACTGGAAGTTGTGAAGCAATCTTCACAGAGGTGACAGGACCAAGCCAATACACCTCAGCCCTCTATTGCAGGTCTGAGTTCTCCATCGACAACTATTTCTGCTGCTGGTTCTCCTTCACTGTGATCTTTCTAATGAGAAGGTAAAAGAGATGAGGAGACCCACAGCTCTAGCTAAACAGTCTGAAAAAGAAGATAAGGAATTGAAAAGAAACAGAAAATGCACGTTGTAAATACTAGGGGCTTTTATAGTGGTGCACATTTTCATTCAGTTCTTTACATTTCAACTCTCCAATGGCTTAATGTTTCAAATTAACCCTCTCTAAAGCTAAGGCAAACAGAAAAAGAATGGCAAATGAGAAACGAAGAAGTAGCAAAGTAAACAAGTGCATCGGATAGCTGTGCTACTTACATTGACTTCTGATTTCACTTGCTCAATTACAAAACGAAAAAGCAAGACAAGAGAACATCAGTCATACCAGTTAGCGTAAGACATTGTTCTCCATTTTTTATCACTTTCTCATTTCTTTTGGAAAGGATGCAGCAGACTTAACTGGAACTGATAACCAGGAGTATTGTACAGCAAAGGAACCCTAAAGTCACAGCACTGCATTTGTATTTCAGTGTTGGTAGATGCGCTGTTCTACTATGAGGTAAATGCTGTTCCACAGCAGTTAATAAGCACAACATGAGAGTAAGTGACTGCTGTTAAATACATCTTAATAAAAATATATATTTGCAAACATTTATTACCTTTGTAATTTGATACAAGTTATTCAAAGGACAAGCAATGGCTTGTTTGCGAATATGAGATTTTATTTCTCTGGAAAGGCCTTCTTAAGTCATAAACTACGAACTTGCAGTGTAATTGGTTTACGAAAGGCATTCGCGTTCTAGGAGTGAGTTCATTTGTTTTCATTCTGGGGCCATCTGTTGTTATTTCTAATATATACTTCTTAGCTTTTTCCTTTGATCTTTGCAGTTTCCAGAATTTTTAACTTTTATAGTTGATGATGATAGGCTTTAGTGAGTCAGTGAAAGTACATTATCTCTTTTGGTGACTTACTGGGAGCTGATTATTAGTTTACTATCCTGAGACTTGTAAATAAATAAACCAGTAAAAAAATATTATAGAGAGACAATTGTGTCTCCATAGTTTATGACTAGCTCTGTATTTCAAAGTCTATTATAATATGCTCTTTCACAAGAAAGTTCACTAAAACCAAAGTAAAATGTCTAACAAATCACACACGAAATGCCTTGCTGGAGTTTAATTCATGGTGAAAGCTCTGAGGATACTCAAATAAGGTTGATCTGAAGTGGCAGTATTTTATCTCCACATATTTTCACTCTTTTGCCTTTTTTTGGAAAATCACCATTCTTGAAGTGGTGATTGAGGCACAAAAAATAACTGGTGAGATAGCAGTCAGCAGATTCAGTCTACTTTTTCTTCTCAACTCTGTCACATCCTGCATTCCATTATAAACTAGTCATATTCCTGAAAGGAAAAACTCTTACTTTTAAGGAAACAGAAAAGTGAAAAAGGTATTATGTAGCTACCTGTCATGCCCTCACACCCATGTTTTTCACCCCAGTCTTCACTATAGTATATCCTGGTCAATATTCCTTTATCACTGATTAATTATATATTAATTTATAGTCTGATTCACGGGTTTTCTCCATTAACCTCAATTGTCCTCCATATCTTTTTTTTTCCCCTAAAAATTCTCTCTTTTTTTTAAACAAGCCTACACCTAACCACACCAACTCAGAAAAGCTGCACTCCAGATAGGCTGGGTACATTGAGAACACCTCCTTTGATTCTACTCAATGCATATCTCAAAACAGTTACTAATTAACTGCCTAACACTTTTGAGGCTATCTCCTTAGATACCTTTACCCAAAATCCCAACTTAAAGAGTCAGGGAACAAGTGTGGAAGTTAAGAATACTCAGAGATTCTTCTAGACAGCTGTAGACAACTGCAGCTCAGATGTTGCTGTCTGAGCAAGATCTTTAGTTTACCTTTACAGTCAATGGGAAGAAAGAGGCATGCAGGTGATGCAGTTCATTTGATCCTAAAGTAGATGAAAAATAAATCAAATGTCTGATGTCTGAAAGGGGCCTTTCCCTGAAAAGAGGTTAGGCAGACTGGCTTGGATGCACATGGCTGCTGTAGATGCCTAGTTGGGTGAGGTGAATCTCATACTCACTGATACAGAAACACCCAGCTCTGCAGCTCAGGTTTGCTCTCACTCAGAACAAGGCAGAAAGCACCTTTTTGCTGTTTTATCTGTGATGTGCCTCATCTTTGACCCTCGTGAGCATTTCTGGTCTTATGGTTGAAGAAGGATACAAGGGAGCTAAAGGAGATACCAAGAAGTGCAAGCTGAGTAATTACTGACATGGAACAGCTGCTTGGCAAGGTGGGGCTAGCAAATTCATGACTCTTCATCTGAGAGGATAAGGCTGGGGAAGGATATGACTGAGCTTTACAAAATTACAAAGACAGGATAAATGCAGAACCCTTATTCACTGCATCTTGCACTGTGGGAACAATATAGAGCAAATTATTATGGGCAGAAATTTACTTTCTAATATCCCTAATGCTGCAGGTTGGGTGCTGGGTGAGTGCAAGATGAACAGATAGCAGAGTGGCCTAGATTTTGTTCTCTCCCTTAATAATGTCTCTCATTATTCCAGTCAGAGGCAAAATACTGAGCTAGATGGATCACTGGTGAAACCAGTGGGGTATGGCTTATGTCTCTCGCTACTGACTGCATAGGAAACAAAGAATAGCTATGCTCCTAATTCATATTTCTTGACTATGTAAGTTATATTACCTGGAGTCAGTCCAAGGCTGGATGCTGTGAGAGCAGTTATCTCTGATATCGGTCACACTGGCACTTTCTGCAACCACCAGGGTCCACGGAGAGCTCTATCTCTACCAGTGAGGTTTTGTTCATCAGCCCAAATAACATGGGAGATAGCAAGTTCTTTCTCCTCCTAATGAAATCAATGAAAATTATGGGCACTGAGTGTATTTCAGCAGGTGTTCAGCATCCCACAAGGTCAGGCACTTGGTTAATAGACTGGAGCTGTATAAAATGGTGTATGCTATTAGCAACTGAGGGAAAAATCAAAAGGTGGAAGAGGAGTGCGGCAGAGCTGTCAATTACATATTGGAGTAAGAAAAGAGAAACTGTTTGTAGTGCTTAGGGCAAAAGGATTTTGACAAAATAGAAAGAATGGTAATGTTCATTTGTATCAAATTTATTCTGCCTTTCAGAATACTAAGTATTTAGTAAAAGGGAAAAAGTATAGCTTTTGAATATATTAAGGAATTACCAGGGCACAGCCAAATTGCTCAGTGACACCAAATTCTAACTAGGTCTCAAGGTTGAACGTGTAGTGTTAGCTTTACACACTTAGATAAAGTTGACTTTATTTTGAGTGTTTACTTGTACAAAATAAGCAAGTCTCCAGTGCCTGTGAAACTCGGACCAAGCAATCTAAAAGCAGCTTTATGGAGATGGTAACCTCCATTTGACCATTCACCACACTAGTGATATTTGCTAAACTTAATTTATAGCATCTATACAAGCCCGTGTCTCACAGTAGCATAATTAAATTTATACAGGCTTGTCATACTTTTAACTTTGCAGCTGGATGTAGCATTCAATAAATAATACCAATCTCATACCACAAATTGACTCTAATGCAAACAGATAAAAAAATCAAGTCTGTCCAGAAGAGGCTATTAGCCACATAATGGAAACAATAACTGAGTTAGAATTGCTCAGCTAATCAGCACATGTTTTATTATCCCATTACTTTTTCCTACAGGTTCTGAGAGCAAATCAGAGGTTAAGTTACCAAGTTCTGTTTAACTTTTCTTCAAGAAAGCTTCATCTCTAAAGGACTGTGAAGGGCTACCCTGTGCCTCCCAGTCTGGTTGAAGCTACATATTCTCTGTGGTCAATAGCAGATCAATGCAGGAACTTGCTGAGATGTTCTACATCCAAGAGAAACAGTGTGGCTCTTCTGGCAGTATCATTCATTGAGAGTCAATTGCACAAGAAATTCTGGCAAATAGTAACACAAATCCTATGATATTTTCTTGACTGGTTTTGCAAGATATCAACATTGGCAAATGCATGGCCCTTTTATAAAATGTGGCTGTGGAATGCTTCTGCCTCTTCTTGAGATCTGCAGTGTAGGTTCTGGGTGGCCCCACCCTCCTCCCAGGAAGACGGAATGCTTCCCACCCACCTAAAGCCATCTCATCCAAGAAGGATCTCCGAGAGTTCACCCAGATTTTACTTCTTCACAATAGTTTGCGTGTTGGGGTTTTGTAGTTTTATTCTTAAGACAGGGCAGGTATTCTCAGGAAGAGCAGGTGGTCCTTTCTCATACAATACATACCATACAATACTTATTGCCCTGGCACAACAATTTCCTCACTTGGCCTGAGACTGCTGGGTGTTTCTGCAATAGAAAAATAATATATGATATATTTCCAGTTTTCTAATCATCTGCTACTGCATTCTGGTATCAAAATTGCCTCAAAGTAATTGTTCATCCTTCTGATCCATAATTGCATTTATCAACTCAGTATGAAACCTATTGCTACCTGGAGCTTTGTCTTCCTTTATCCAAATATTTCCTTACAACTGTTTTTATAATCTGCAAAAGAACCTACAGAATATATCCTCACAGGAGGCATTGTTGGTATTCTTAACAAACTCAGAGAAAAAAAATAATTGAGTTTTTATGGTACATTCAAAATTACTGCAAATATGAAGGAACTTTTTTTTCAGCACACTAAATCCCATGCAGCACTATGGGCTGTGAGATAAAAATTGTTTGCATATTATTAAGTTCATGCTGTTTTGAACTACAGAACCACATTGGTAATACCTTTCTTGGAAAATCAATTATATACAAAACTGTGTAGCAATTTAGTAACATAAAGACAGGTAATAATATAATTAAAAAATATTTACTTGCTGCACAGGGTATTTTGTATGCATCTTAATTATGTACCTTTGCTTGCTAGCTTATGTTATGTTTATAACCTTTGGGTAGGTTTAACATCAGGTAGATAAGAAAACAATAAAAAACAATATCAGAGTTAGACTCTAGTTGTAATTTCAAAAATAACTGATATTTGCTGCCAGTGGCACTTTGTATTAGGAAAATGAATAGAAAAAATATTTCTCAGCCTGTAAATCTTATATGATAAGGGGAGGAATCAGACCTAAGCATCCAGTTGACCGCTTTTTAACTAGCCAGACAGCATGTAAAAATGGTATAAATAGTCTGACTCTATTAGAGTACCATTCTTCATGTTATATACCTGCTGCAAATCAGCTTTGAATTTGGTCCTTGATGTTATTGTTCTTTTTAATGAAAAGGACTTTAGGAAGGATTCTTCCCAGATACCTTACAACTATAGGCAAGTACAGAGAGATTCTATTTTCCTTCTTTTATTAGAATTTATTTGCTTTATATAACAGAAAGATCCTCTTTATATATCTTCTCTCTTTGACTTGTTGTTTTATTAGGAGCCAAGGATGATGAAATCACCACTATCATCTCAGCATCACAGAAGTAAACAAAACAAGACTCAGCTAACTAGCTCAGTGAACATCTCTGGCTGGTATATCAATATTCATCACAGTATTTAGAGACTTTTGGAGTTTTAATTAGCTGTTGCAGGTTGAGGATTCAGTTCAGTGAAGACAAACAGACAAAAGTGTGGATGAGGTTTACCGCAGTCCTAATTTGAGGATTTGTTCTGTGCTGCAAAACAAATGAAGCACACCGTGATTATCGTTCCCCATTAATCACTTTCTGCTTCATTTCCTAACCAGTCCTAGCAAGTGTCGTCTCTTGGTCCCTCAGGATGACACCTCTCCATTGCTAAAAGAGGTAGGGCACTTACTTTAAGAAGACTGTTACATCCATTTTGCCTGATTTTAGATGTTGATATCCACATCTGAGTATATGTCTAGTTTCCTGTTGCTGTTGACCAACGGTAGGCCAGAAAAGTTGCTTTTTAGAGTCCACTGATAAACTCAGGCATACTCAACAACACTGTGGAGACCTAAACATGAGATGCATGCCTAAAATTTTGGTGGAAGGTAGGCAGACCTGGCCTTTAAACTTCACCATTGCGAGAGATAGCTTTTGTTTAAAGGTATATCATAAGCACCTTATGTGTGGCAAGGATGTGTCTCCAAAAGTGGTGGAGTTTGGTGATGGTTTGGGGATGCCTGAGATAATAATTTAACAGACCTTGAGTATCATAACAACTTAGCTTTGTTTAATGGGACTAGGAGCTAGTTTGTGACCTCTCACTGAATGACCCAGAATCTTCCTCCATTTGTCCATACAGGGCCTGAATACACAATTGCTTCTTATTTGTTGCAAACAAAGTTTTCAACAAAACGAAGTTTTGTTGCTGCTATTCTTTACACAGCTTCCTCTGTTTTGTCCAAATTTAGCCTACATCACAGCTGCATAGAAAAAAACTGTAATACATGTAGATAGTGGGAAGTCATCTGATGTCTCTGGGGATATTTTATCTGATTATCTGAGGTCTTAGGAGGTGTCTTGCCAACAGGAAACACAAAGTACAGACCTTCTGTCAAACTGAGCCTTGTGGTATGGCCCTTTTGAAAACCTGCTCCGAAATCATTTCAGTAATTCAGCCTATTTCAAGCTGTGCTTTCTTACTGTCTTTCTCACTGATAATGTAAGGAATTAATCCTGCATACCACTGGCAATCTGTTGTCTGAAGTATTTTGCCTGAAATTTTTCTCCCAGTTTCATTCTAACTGTTCCCAACAGTGTCTTCCTACAAATGTTGGTTTTGGATGAAGGGTGACATTTTTCTGTATATTTGAAAGGACCAGCAGAGCTGCTGGATGTTTTTACTGTTGTAGGTATTGCAAAATAACTCCTTTGTTCACTAATAGGGTCAGTCTTGCTTTGAACTGATATTATTTCTCTTCACGGAACTTAGTTTATCAACTACTGTTTATTTATTTTTAAACATGATATAATTGATTTCTCTTCCTTTTCCTCCTGTATGTACTGTGTACTTTATTCTTATGCAACTTCCTCTTTCTTAAAGTTAAATGACTTTTGTTTTATTCCCTTTCTCCCCTTGACCTTTGGGCTCAGCATTAAGGTTATCTTTAAGATCTATATTTGCATTAAATAGGAGGGAAGAGAAATCAGAAGGAAAATAATTGACTACTGTAACTGTTTGGGCAGGTCAGTTAACTTTGGCTTGATCACCTATATATACACATCTTCCTAAGGATTAGCTGGTGTAGCTGGTGCATTTAGAAATTATTTGTCCCATGTGAAATAAAACCAGCTTTAAATAGCTTGGTTATAATGCTTGGTTATAATGCCTGCTCCATATAGGATTTAGGCTTTAAGAATTATTATCAGAAAAGAAGGCTTTGGGTAACTTAGCAGCCTGGTCATCTGGTGCCATGGAAACACCCTATTAGCTCCAATAACCCATTTAACCAGTCTAAAGTGCCTGATTTTGCATGAAGCAAGTTAGGGACACTCTTATTCAAACTGCTCTGCTGGCAGATGTGGATGGCAAAACTATGGTGACTATATCCTTTTTCCACTGTCACAGCGAGAAAATGGTATTTATCTGAACCCTGAAGAATTCCAGTGGAGACCTTATGGGAGGGGGAGCCTGGATGCCTTTGTGCTGGGTCTGGCCCTTGGTGAGAAAATACGGATCCAGACACCTGAACACGGCCCACAGCAAGCATTTGAGGCTTTGCTTTCCTCAGAGGTATTGCTGCAAGCTAAATTTCAGTGAGCTGAAGAACAGCTTGTGAGCATGGCAGGCCCACACACGGTAATCACGCATTAAGCTTTCTTTTTAGAAAAGTTCTTAGAAACCCATCTGAAAAGTCTTCTTCCCCTTGGATTTCTCTGATGTTACTGATTGAGGTGCTTACATGTAACCAGGCCTTCTCTGTTCTGTGATATCTACCTCAAAAGCCATTTTATCCATGGAAAGCAGAGATCCTTATTGCATTTGACTGATTTGATTTTTTAGCATTTTGCATAACAGTGAATATTGCTGCTTCTCTGAACTAGAATTTTATGCACCTTGAAAAATCATAAAAAATTGTTAGATCTACTTTTTTTCACAACCAGTCAGATCTTAACGCAAAACCTCCTTGCCAGGCCGGAGAGGTGTCAGAAATAATAAAGAAGACTTGCAATGTGCCACTTTGAACATGGCCAGTACTCCTGTCAGTACACAACAGGAATTGATCAGTTAAGCAATTTCATGTGATTAATGAAAAAAAAAAAGTGATTCCACTGTTGTGTAAAAAAGGATAGATACTACCTCTTGCTTCTGCACATAGTAGTTATTCCTCTTTAAATCTCTACTTAAATTCTAGAGCCTATTGGGAAAGGCTGTTAGAAACTGACTTTTGGTTAAAATAACCAAGGATACAAAAATATAATTTATCTCCTTGTACCCAAAGCCAAAACCTCATATTTACAGATAACAGAAAAACTCCACACAACAAACTGCAACAATATATGCTTTCTTTTTGCCCATGAGAAAAGTAATTTATTTTTCTAACCTGAGGAGAAGAAGGAAAAAAAAAGAATTAATGCAAGCAAGAGAGATACCAGCTGAAATTCCAGGACATCATTTTAGACCCTGGTGGTTCATTAAATTGCTTCTGATGTCACTGAATGAAAAGGGTATGGTGATAACCTGTGATAACCCCTTTCTCTAACCCAAGCTAGAATGCACCAGCTGCAGATTCACCCAGGAGCCCTCACTTTCCGCCCGCACAAGTGCACAGACATCAACTGCCTTTCCAGCGGCTCTCCCGTTTCCAGCCATCAGGCAGCCCGATGCAAAAGCGCAAAATTAGGTAAACACGATAGATTGACGCTGAGGATATTTAGGGTGAATGAGATCTTCTCGTTTCTACATGAGACAGCCGGGGAAATTAATAAGGGAAATTGACAATCATTTATACACGGCGGCAGCAGCAGGCAGCTCAGCAGAACTGCCGGTGAAAGGTCACAGCTCATCTGCCGCTGAGACAACCAGCAGCGAGGCTCAAAATTATTCATTTTCAGGCATTGTTTAGGTACTTTGTTCGCTCTGGCAGCAGAAGACCTTCTTTTCTCTCTCTCTCTCTCTCTTTTTTTTTTTTTTTAACAGGCAGAAGCAATAAATCAGCTGGTTTAAGAAGACCCAGCTAGCCCAACACAGATCGATTTCACAGGGCAGTCGATGGGCTGCTAATAGAATTACAACTACCTGTCAAAACAGGGAAAACATATCTGTGACAGTGACAAAGGGCAAATCAATTGTAGAAGTGTTGTAGTCTCTCCCCCTTTCTTTCTCCCTCTTTTTTTTTGAAACATAGATGCAAAGTACATGCATGTCTCTCAAACACTGAAATTCAACCCTGTTTTTCACAGCACCATGTTAATTCTATTACCAGAGCCAATCCTGCAATACTAAATTCTGTGGTCAGTGGAGCTCCAGTGGGATAGCTGGCTTATTCCTGTGAGTTGATGTTAAAGAGCCACATCCAGAGCTATTTGAGCAGTTTCTCACATGTCATGAAATCTATTTAAATAGGTTTTATTAATAAACAGTTGTAATAATTTGCACCAGGTGAAAAGCCTTGGTGCATTTTGTTTACCACAAACTTTTTTTTTCCCAATTATAAGCACTAGCTTGCCAATTTCAAGTGACTTTCAGTGTTTGTACAGCTCAAGCAGAAAATCAGTTACAGCAATGATGTTGGCTCAGAAATTATGTCCTAATTTGTGGTAATTAAATAAGAATTGAGTTATTGAATAAGCAAAAGTTGCCATTGTGCTAAAACAATATTCCACTTCCCATAGTTTAGGTATGTAACACATGCCTTCTGCATGTTGCATATTTACATTGAAGATCAAAAAGGTTCAATGTTGCTAAAAATATAGCTAATATAACTGAATATACATATTGATGGAACAATTTTAGATATCCCTGCAGAAGTCAATGGTGAGTATTTATGTTGTGGCATCTTTACCATGTCACACCAGGACAAAATTTGGCTCTATTGGTGCAGGGCCAAAAAAATGAAGAAATACTACATAAATTAATCAGGGTGACATGGGATCTAACATTGAGGACATTGAATAAGTATTGTAACACTCCCTCAATCCAGCTTTGGCTCCAGCAAAGTCACTGAGAGTGAAAATATTCCTTGCTGAGTCTTTGTTTTCTATGACTAATTAACACTGCTTTGCGAGGTCAATAAATAGCCAGCCTCTTGCTCTTCCCCACCCTCCAGCTGAAAAAATATATAAAAATACAAGACACACCAGAGGGGTAAGACAAAGCGATACTGCAGGATACTTTCCTGTTCACTCCTTCTTCTCCTCTTGCTTTGGCTGCTGCTGGATCTAAAGCTCCTCCCGGCATGTCTTTTCTCCACATGAGAACATCCTGCAAACTGTGGTGTGTGCCAACAAGGGCACTGGAGCCATGTTCCCAAAAGACCTTTGCTTTGTTTCCTGGAACCCAAAAAAACAGACAGAATTGCTCTGGGCAAATCTACATTTTACTGCATGAGACATGACCTCCCCAAGTGACATGGCCTCCCTACGTGATATACACAAATATTATTTTTTTTTTTCCACTGGCATTTTATGATTTGTAATGCTAATGACATCTTTCCTTCAGATTTGCCCCTGTTCCACAACTGACTCAACTGATAGAAAATGGTCCCAGCAGTGTATTATTATTAGCAGAGACAAAGCTGTAGAAAGACACTGAAGATTCTTAAGTAACAGTACTTATTCTGAATAGCAAAATAAGCACTTTTGATAGAGGATACCCCAAAATCTTTATGACTTTTGTGTACATATGTGAATGAAGACTTGTAAAGAAAATGTAGTTAGCATTAATTGTTCTGGGAATCTTTCTCTCATCCCATCAGTGGGATATATATATATCAAAGAGGTGCAAGCCCTTTGGTTTCATTTCTTAATGCATAACATTTGTGATAAAGATCGAGTGCCAGAAAAATATACTGCCAATATCAAAAAGCAAAGAAATTATTCCTGCTAAATTTACTTATATGCTTTCTTTCAATTCTCCTATGTGTATATGTGCAAAATACGCAAGCATATATATACTCACTCACAAAAGTAATGAAAACATCATGTAGACCTATATTGCCTTTGTTAGATAATCTGAAAATACTAAAATATATTCTGCAGTAAAATATATTCAGCTGGGTACAGGTGCAAATTTTGCTGATCAGCAGCATAACTGGATTCCAATATCACGTAAAAGTGGATTGGGGGGACTTCCTTGAAGTCAATTCAAAATCCATTTAAATATGTGATAAAATGTTCATTGACTGGTGATGAGACCAGGATTTTATGCAGAGAAGATAAACCAGGCTGTAAGAAGAATCACAATCAAAATACTGAGATCTGAATGTTGCCTTTCTTTCTTTTTTGTGCCTATAAAAAATCAGGGCCCAGTAATGTTCTTCGTTCTATGGCTGCAACTTTTGTTGACTTTGTTGGGTCTTTCAAGGTTATGTGAGCATGGCAACAGCATCTCTGGAGGCAGAACTGTGTTTTAAATTCTTTGGAGCAAGGAATAAACCATAACATTAATCTTTTTGTAAAGCATTCTATGCATTTTTAACACTATGATTTTTAATAGATAGTAATAATAGCATTTTTGAAGTACCCTGCAGATTCTAGTAAAGGACTTTCCTTCAGAAACACTATCCCCTGCTGCTAGTTTGCAAATCTGCTAATTCATTGCCACATGGCGTCTCCTATGTGCACAATGTTTTTTTTTGCTACTAAATAGATAAAGCCGTATATTTTACCAACAAAGGTTTTCTGACAGCATGTTACCATCTCTCCTGCATGAGACTACAGCTACTTTAAACCTTTTCTGAATAACAGTTGTGGATAGTTTAGAGACCATGAGTGAGATCTATTTAAGCATTTAGATTAGGTGTCTATATCTCAAAGTTTGTAGATCCTTGCTAACCTGAGATTCTTTTCCTGCACAGCATCCGCCTGCTGTGGGTTGTGATGTGAGTCATGGTGTTGCCCAGAAGACCAGAACATCCTTCAGTTATGCAGCAGTGCCTGATGCTGTGAGTCCTGATGCTGTGTAGAGTGCAGGAGTGCAGTGGGGAGCAACTGGGCTGGCGGTTCACAGCTCCTGGGGCACAGAAAACACCAGGGAAGCTGTTGCTGGAGCTCTCAGAACAAAAGGTACGAAGTTAGATCCAAGCACTGACTGATGGCAGAGTAAGTGTCTCGCCACCATAGACCCTGCCTCTTTCTGGAGCCTGACTCACTTCAAAAGTAGCAGGAAAACTCCAGGAAAGAGGGCAGATGTTCCTGTTAGTTTCAAACAGATGTATAAATAGCTGGGTAGCTGCAAGGATGAAAAGCTGGATAGCCAAAAGGATTTAACAAGCTGCTTTGTAATGAAACTCGCAGAAGATCAAGTGGCTGGAGCTGTGTAATCATGGCTTCGGAGTGCATGTGGTTTATGCAACCCAATTTGATTTGCTTTTGCCACTCTCACTTTGATCTACTTTTTATAAAGAAAACCTTAAAACTCAAAGCCTTAGGTGGAAGAGGTGCTGTGAACTTTTATCTTTTTTCACAAGGGAAAACAACTTGAATGAAGATTTAGTTTTCCACAGAATACAGTTGCGTGTTTCTAGGGAAAAAGGGTTACGGAAACAACTATTAAAATACGAACCCCCTGCTCCTACCCCCACCACCACACATGATTATGTGCTAAAAACTTGTTGTCTTTAGGTATGGTGGTACCTGGGGAAGAAAACTAACTGAGGACAGGACCATTCTTTTACACCTAGCGTTGCATCACTTGCAAGATTACACTTGAACAACTTCTGTAAACTGTGTATTTTAATATACATTATGGAGATTGGAGTAACAAAGGTATTTGCTTTTCTTAAACAGATTTTCAGTGAAATATGTCTTGAAAGGATGTATGACCCTGTTAAGGCAGGAGCAACTATTAGTTACTATGGAAGCCCAGAAAATATTTGTTCAGTGCTCTCTTAAGTATGCAGCCTGAATGCCTCACAAACACGGTGTCACCGTTATAAATTAAGCAGAGATGAAATGTCTGACTGTCTTCTATTTTTCCAGTCTGATACACAAAGTCCTATGAAGTCCATGGCTTTTCAGTAGCATCATATTAATGTAACACAGTGGAAAATCAGGTTAGAGGAGTATTCCTTGTTGGTTTATTAGTTCTTTTGAGAAAAGGTCATGCTTCTCCTCTTTTCGAAGTACAGCTCATGCTTACTAGATGCTGTTTTAAAAGGCTAATATTTTAATGCTGTATTTTAACATTTATAGCATGCAGTGATAATGCTTGAAAATACCGAGGGGAAAAAAAGACATCCTTGAAGCACATTCTTGAACTATGCAATCTATTGAACCATCAAAAGAGTGTCTGATTCTCTGAGGCACTCAACACTTGTACTGTGGTGCTACAGGAACTGCAAATTTTGACAGCATTTTTAAGGAGCCAAAAGAGCTAAGCATCTCCTCACACTTGGCTTTTGAAAGGTGATCTAAAATGACCCTAACGGTTATATAGCATAAGAAACAACCCAAAGGTTTTAGGAGTTCTTTCTG
Organism: Crypturellus tataupa; assembly: GCA_034781795.1. Classification (NCBI taxonomy): domain Eukaryota; kingdom Metazoa; phylum Chordata; class Aves; order Tinamiformes; family Tinamidae; genus Crypturellus; species Crypturellus tataupa. Next base: position 242,067 of record JAWLRI010000991.1, on the reverse strand, counting down.
TGTATTCAGCTTTTTTTTTTTTCTAGATGGAAGTTAAAAATAGAGTGAAAGCTGATGAGGGAAATCTTATTTTGTTGTTATATAGTTCACTTTTGGTGCCACTTACTGTGCAATACTTACTATTCCACTGAAATAAAATATATGAAAAATACAAAAGATTTGAACAATATAGAGTGTTCCCTAAAAAAAAAAAAAAAAAAAAAAAAAAAAAAAAAAAAAAAAAAACTAAGACAAAACCATTCCAGTTAATATAAGGCGACTATTCACTATGAAGACCTGCCCACAAATGTTATGGATTTATCTTTTACAAAACTTTCACTCTAATTCATTAGTTACTTCATAGAGTTACAAACTGCATTAGGTCTCCTGTGCAGAAATCTGCACTGTAGCAGAGCTCTCGAGCAGATGTGATACAAGAGAGCCTTTTGATTTTTTAAACTCAAAGAGTAATGACACTGCAATATCATGTGGTGAAGGAGCAATAATTTGATAAACATTGTCTTTCCATTAGATTAGAGCAATTAATCTGATTCTAATTTAGCTGAAACATTACCATAGTGGAATCCCTAGAGCCCTATGAATAATCTCTAAACACATTGACACACTCAGCAGACAAACATTATCTCTACTCATACTGTTATTCCATATGGTCTCCTCCCATTCTGATGGAGGGCACCCTGCTGTTTCAATCAAATAAATGTCAATTATCTGAGATAAATTTTTAGTTCACGAGCTTGGGTTTACAATTCAGCCACGGAGTCCTAGGAACAATTGTCTGCAGTTCTCCCCTGAAATTGCTGCTGTCTCTTTTTTCAGCTACAGGCCTTGCCGTATTGTAGTGAAACCCTGCTGCATCACAGAAAGTTTCAGGGGTTCTCTCTTGAAAATTGTAGGTACAGAAGTTCACTTGTACCTGGAGGCAAAGCAGCAAAAGAATAAAATAAATGGCAGAAGAATTTGCCACATGGACTCCTTCACCCTATTGGTTGGGATGGCTATTGTTCAGTCTTTTCTATTTGTGGGTGTAGCAGGATGCTCAAAGTTTGTTTGACTAAGGACTGCTTAGACAATTTGCTAAAATCTTAGTTTTCTAAGACAATGGCTCTCCAGCCTTTTGAGTCTATGGATTACTGTTGTGTTTCACCACTACAGGTCACCATCCAATTTTGGTTGAAAACACTATAAAGGAAGACAAACAACAAACTGCCTATGTTCTCTTTAAAAGCCACAGTTTTGACTTCTGCTACAAGGCACAAGCTACAAAATCTATCCAAAATATCTGTAGTACGCAGACTACTTAGCATATTTGCCTAGTGTAAGTCTTGTAATTACTTTGGCCTCTGACACAGAGGGAGTGGTGTGTAATTTAGGCTCTTTACAACCTAATAGCCACAGTAGAAAGAAACAGCCCTAGCTGTCCGGTAATCCAAACACAACACTTCACAGTTCCCACCCATTATTACATTATTTTATAATGATCTCTCCTATGAAGAGTAACATAGTTTTCTTCCGTAGATGTGCGATGTTAGGCAAATACACTAGATGGGAAGGAAAGATAAAGATAGAATATTTTATTGCAGTATGATTTCCGCACTTTTCAATTTTTTGATGCTAGAATTGCTGCAACAATTTTAGAGCAATTCTACTTGCTGGCTGCAAGGTACATGGCATTAGTTGACTGATCACAGATATTTGTTTAGTTATTCTGCCTAAAAGAGGGTATCTCTGTGTTCATGTTAGGAACATCAATTGGCAATCTGTCATCGAGAAAGTCTAGAAACTGCTGAAAGGTCTGCAGTGTTGTAATGATACTTGGTATTTGTCTGAGCATAAATGATGTGGCCGTCACATGAGGAAACGTTTGTTGAATTAGGCCTGTTATCTGTACAAGAAATTGTTCTTTTGAGCATGTGTGTGAGGTATTGTGTAGCACTGCACTGGCTGAGAAAATCTTTGGTTTGGGAAAACCCTCAAATCAAGTAAACTAAACTGGTTGAGTATGTTTTCTCAGCAGCTTTAAACCATATCTGGGTATCTATCCTGTTTTGACTTGTTCAGGTATAATATATCTGAGAGAAGCTTGCTCCTTTCTTCCCAGCTCTCAAGTCTTGTTCACCAGGCGTCGCACATGTAAACCTGGAAAGCCATAGGAACTCACTACTTATAAAAAGTTTAATTTTTCAAACCCATACTCTCAGATACCTCCATATTTCAGAAGCAAGTTCATTCATTTGATTTCACTATGTCTATCTCTTCCTCAGCATAGACAGCTGGAAACACAGACACTCTGTTGATAAACTTCAGTGATTTGCATATAGCAAACCTATGTGTTTTGAGAGAAGGCAGAATTTCCTAGCAGTGCTGTATGGTTATTGGTTTCTAATCTACAATTTTAGGCCAACTGTAATTGTGCATTGTAGAAATAGAAACTCTCACATACTTAATGAATTTGAACACTCTGACACTATTAAACTGCTAATAAAGGCTTTGCTTGAGGACACTGTGGAACAACACACTTCTGTTAGCATTGCTCAATAAAACTATTAATACGATCTATTTGACTTGAAATGTCTCTTGCCTTGTAAAGCATCAGGTCGTTAACTTTAACAATGTCAGAGAGTTCTGACTATCAAATTTAACTAAATTAATGTCCAAGGAATATCTAAGAGCACATTTTGCAATGTGGAAAGTATTAATGTGCTACTGGATGTAAATAAACTGAGCAACCTTCAAATGCTTCAGGAAGAACTGCACTAGTACATGCAATAAAAAGAAGCAATGCAAGACATGAGGCAGAAAGAAACAGTAGAGACTTTTGAACTGAAGATCTAAAGTAGCAAAAAACAGTTGTGAAACTCCCTTGTAATCACAGGGCTATGTTAGTACTCAGGGTCTCAGAATAAAGCATATCATATACTAAAAATAAAAAAGTAGAGTGAGGAGGCATATAAAAAAGAACTCTACAAATACCTCTGCATTCTCGTATAGTTCAGGTCAGGAGCTCTGAAACACAAATCTTTATCTTTCCTGTTTACTCTGATTCAAACTTTGGAGAGGTCCTGTGTTGCATAAAAGAGGTGGTCCGAGACTGCACCTAATACACTCCAACTATTCATGGTTATTCAGGTAGGTCCATAGGAACAGAATGAAGCTAGAATCAAACAGAATGCACTGAAATTCTTATCAAGTAGATACTGAGTCCTCAGCACCAATTATTTCATTCAGAATATTCACTTTTATTGGGCTGCACTGCTTGCTAATACAGGCAGAGCAGGCGAAGCACACTGGAGACTTTCTCCTGCCCCACACATAGGCTCTCACCCAAACACATACTTGCTACATGATCAAGCCACTGGCAACTGTCAAAATCGCATTTAGAGAAGTCATGTCTGTAAGTCTATTTCTAGAAGTATCTGTGGGTGCCCTTGGAGTGGCAATTCCAACAGCAAAATTTAGTAATAATAATAAACAAGTTAGTGTTTAGTATAGACAGTGTGGATACAGAAGGGGGAACTAACATGATGATGGGAACTGAACAGATTGTTTTTGAATTCTTATAGATATGCAGTGCTTTGTTTTTCCTCCTTTCCTCTGGAGCAGAGTATGGTCCGCTGCTTAAAATCTGGTGACTGACAGGCTAAGGGGCAGCTCTGCTGAAAGAGACATCGTGTTTACTATGGATGTCAAACTGAATATAAGCCATTAATGTGCTCTCATCGCAAGTAAGGCGAACTGCATATTGGTGTGCAGTAGGAGGAGCATGGCCAGAGGACTGAGAGGCTTTATTCTTCCCCATTCAGCACTGATGAGGCTTTCTATAGGATGCTATGCCTAGTGTTTGGTTCTTCTGTTCAAAAGGTATGTGGAGAAACTAAAGAGGGTCCAGGCAACAACCTACAACAGCTTGAAGGCCAGTTGCAGATATGAGAGATCTGTGACTCTTCATGGTAATGGCAGATGATTTAACAAGGGACAACAGCCAGACACTGCAGCTTGGGATGTTCAGATTTGTTATTACGAAAAAAACTTCACTATAGTGAAGTGCAGGAGCAGGTTACTCAGAAAGACTCTATAATCCCTGTTGGAGGTTTTGAAGATGAGACTAGGCTAAATCACTGCTTGAGATGATCTAGTGTTTGAACAAGGTGACTTTTAGAGGTTTCTTCCAACCAGCACTGTTATGCTGCATGACTCTGAAAAGTGAACCCATGTGTGTGTTAGGAGAATGACATGATGAGTAGTTTTGTTAATTAGAATTTGGCCTGGCCTAATCTCGCAAAAGATTACAGGTAACTTAAGCTATGTCACTCACTGTGACATCCAAAGTGTCTAGCAATTATCTGGGGAGAATCTGCCTTTTTCATCTAAGGCTCCAGGGTCATCTTACAAATTTGTTCCAGGGAACAGAGTGGCAGTACTCAAAATACTGAGCAGACACCTTTACCTCCATCTTCTTGTCTGTTTCTCCTAATGGGGTGGCCCGGGGTGTAGGTTAGGAGCGGAGACAAGAGTCTCCATGGCCTTAATCAGAAACCTAAATTTTCACACTTTACTAGGATGCCAGAAAGCAAAGCTACAAGTTGGCCTCAGAAATGCCACAGGTATGGAATCGCAACTAGGTCTGACTTAAGGATATTACCTGCAGAGGCAGTTCTGAGTGGATGCCTTATTAAAAAGCAGTTGTCTGGGCAATGGCTTCTCTTCACTGTCTACATGACCTTTCTCATCCAAAAATAGGGGGGGGGGATTAGTAAAGTTGAAATTATTAGTATATCATTTAATCTCTGATTTTAACATAACTTTTTTTCTTTTAAAATACATTTTTCTCTGAAAGTTAGACTTTTATTGATTAACTTTTTAGTTAACGCCACAATTTAAATCTTTTTTTCTTAAAAGTCAGTGACTTCATTCTGTTATTCATTTCCTTTTGATAGTGATGCAAGAGAAACTTGCTCTATTGTTGGACTAAAGAAGCAGATTCTATTCACCACATGGCAGTCTCTTAGAGAATGGTAAATGTGATACTCTGTCTGTAAGAGTCTAAATGGATTTTTCTCCTGTTCTATTTTCAAGATGTAACAAAATTACTAGGTAGTCTATCTACCAAAAGTCAGAAACACACTGGGAGCTGAATGCTGACAACACTACTAGAAAAGCCTGATTTTAGCTCCATCACAACACAGCAGAGTTCTACTTTCATGGTGCATTAATTCAACACCTGCAGGCACTCTCGTTCCTTGCTCAAATTACAGGCTGTCTTGTGAGTAGTTAAAGCTCAGGTCTGGAGTGTGGAGTAAAGTCAGGTGGTCTAAAGTGATTGGCATAGGGACGGATCGTAATACCCATGACTTTGGTTACAAATGATGGCTCATGTGGGAGATAAAGGACGAGGCTTATGCAAGATGCTTTCTCATGCCCAGTTTTCAGATTTCCCGCTCTATCCAGACACTTTTTGAACATTCATTCCTTTTATTTAGTGATGAAAAAAATGGAGCTGAGAAGTGATTAGTATACAAATCTGTTTGTTTGTTCATATATCGTTTGAAAAAAATCTAATTTAATAAAGCCACTTCGAGGCTTGAAAAAAGATTTTTAAGCATTGGACTGAATGGATTAGGAAAAAAGCCAACCCTAAAATGTAGGTTTTATTATTTGTATTAATACTTTAAACTAGAAGCATCAGAGAAGCTTAATTTAATTCAAAACTAGTCATTTGAAATCACTGTTTGGCTGTTGGGCTATTGAACTACTCTGGTTGCTGTGCTAGTAGGAGGGGCTGGAAGTAACAGGCTGGAGGGGAGGCCAGGAATAGAAAAAAAAGACACTGATTTCAGTAGCTTGGGTAAATGTTCAGCAGTCATGGAGAGACTGCTGTGGGGAGAGTTAATATGCTCCAGTAGGCAATGTGCTATTGTTATTTCTTAGATTTTCTTAGCATGGTGGTTGCTTTATAAGGTCTCTGCCCTGCAGAGGAGAAAACTGGGGTATGTGTCTGAACTCACATGAGTATGGACTGCTGCTTTATACCAAGGAAAACACCACCCCTCAGCTGTCTGTACTGCTGAGTTCCTGAAGTGCTTTGTATTGCAGAGATTTGGGTTTCTTGGCTGGTTTCTTGCCTTGAGGCAATTAACTCTCAAGCCTCATCAAAGCTTTGAAATGAAAGCCACTGCATTCTCCGGAGCAGGTGACTGGTGGTACCTTGTCTCTGTGGTAGCAGATCCTACAAATTCCGGCTGATGCTCACAGAGAGCCAGTTATCTAAAAAAAAATAAAAAATAAAAAAGTTGTGGTGCTGTTCATTTTTTAAAGGAGATAAGCAGGCAGGCTGTCCCAGCCTGATTTCTGAATCAAAGGTGAACTCTTACATGGACTGTATGGTGACTATTCAGATTTTGTAAAGCTAAGTTGTAAAAACACAGGCAGGAAGAGTGCTGAACTGGTCATACTACACTGCATGTTTCTCTAGGTCCATAGCCTATCATCTGTGACGGTGGCCAAAAGCAGATATATAGGAAAGAGTGCAAGAACAGGGTGCATGATACTTCCCTGAATACTCTCCCTGCTTCCAATCATTTGAGGTTCAAAGACTGCCTGACTGGCACATGTTCTCTTTCAATTTATAGACTGGAATTAATTCTGGTTTGTGATATTGTTCCAGCCTCTCTTGAGTCAGTGCAAGTTTTTAGGTTTTTAGCTTCCACAACATGCTGTGGCATGGAGTTCATCAAATACACGAACTTTGCTAAGGTTACAGCCTCAGAGGTCAGGTTGACTCCTCATGTCAACAGGACTCAGACTCCCATTGCCATCACAGCAGGACTGGGCTCCAAAAAACGCTCTTCTCAAATACTCCTTTTCAGTACCTATTAATACATGTTAATATTGATTAATGCACTCTCTGCATATGGTGCAGACACTTGTCTTACTCCCTATTCACCCAGGATGCACATTAATCAACAATACAGCATGGTATACTATGTCATGTCTCATTGCTTAAACATTTTCCTATTCCCTTATGTTGTTATTAAACTGAAGAAAACTAAGTGCTTGGATAGAAGTAATAGATCAGTATAACTGGATTTGTCTTAACACAACCCAGATAAAATTGCCCAGAAGAGCTTCATAGAAAATCTGTTTGCATACAGAAAATCTTTCTGAGGAGTTAAATCGCTGAATATTGCTTCCTTTAATTGCAGTGACACAGGATCCTTTGTTCTGCTTGTATGTCCCACTGAATGAAGATATTCTTTCTTTCTCTCTCCCTTCTTCCTCAATTTTTTAAAGGTTTTTCAGGCTTCCGGAAGGCAACATCCTAGCTTTCTAAACTTTTAGTTTGTGAAAAAAAGTATCATTTTAATAGGTTATAGACTAAATACAACTCTGCCTTGGCTTAGTTCAAGCCCAATGGTTGTGGCATTCAGCTTGTCTGATGTTAGTCACCAGGAGTTAAGTGCCCAGTCTGAGTTCTGTAGTTGACAGGGAGGGATTGATGACTTCTGAGAAAGATTTATTTCACTCTGCGGTAGCTGTTCCAAATAAAGTTCTAGAGATACCTTTCATGGTTTATCGATTAGAGGTTATTGATTCATTGCAGTCTACCTTAGACTATACATTTACCCTGCGAAAAGTTATACCCTAGGAAATGGACTTGGTAACGACAATTATCAAAGCAGCATGATAGAAAATGAGTTCAGTCTTATTTGCCATAACAAGCATCAACTATATTAAAAATCATGTTCAGTGAACATAAATAATGGAAAATTCAAGTGTTTTCATATAATTCTACTGCAGAGAACTTAACCTAAAAAGAACTTCTTGGGGCAGACTGTGGGTTGCTTCTGGTGTGAATGATCACTTGGGTGAATTGCTCTGTTACAGGACCTATGACCAACTTATATATAATTCATCACTAAATTGATATTGCTGAGCTACCCCACAAGAGAAGAAAGTGGCACAAACTGTCCTCCAGTCAATATAGTTACATTTGACTGTTGTGACAAAGTCAATAATGGAAGACCAGAAGAGAGACCAAATGTTTTGCAGTCTGTTCTATCGTGTCTGAGCTACCTTTAAGATACATTAAGTTTCTTTTATGCTTGAAAAGATTGTGTACACAAATGTAACCCCTTTTACCTAACAAATTTCTGAGCTCACACACAGCTTGGTAGTTACATGCCATATTTTAAAGATTACACAGAATGAGTAGATAATAGTTGTTCATGCAGTCCTTACCATACCATTTCATCACTACTCAATATAATCTCCATTGTCAATTAATGTGTAGCAAAATCTGTTAAACTAAGTCACAGATTCCTTATTGCTTTTATCAGGCTGCAAAGGCCATTATCAATATGTCTTGCAGATTATTGGTGCTATATGAATAGCAGGTAGCAACTGTGATGTTCTTATGTTCGCTGAATCTCAGATACTGTGAAATAATAGATACTGTCAGGCCTTCTGAGCATTGCAAAGACAGCTTGTGACACAAAGAATAAGTCCAGAAGGGCTTCATGCAGGAAGGATTTTGATGTATAATTGAGAGACTTTTCATGAAATGAGGCTTTCCAGAATATTTATGCCGTGTCTTACATCTTTAAACAACTGTACAAACAATAAATAACCCTCCTCATCAGTGTCACTATATCCTATTGAATAAGTCCCTAGGGCACTGTAAATAAAGGTTATCTCTCAGCCATCAACAACAAGCAAAGAAAAAGGATTTCCCCACTGACTTTCATGAAGTTTGTAGTGATATTTTGATTTGATTCTGCATTTTTTATATTAGCTTACTGTCTGCCTGACTGAGATGTTCAGAGGCACCCAAGTCCATTAGGTTCACAAATCCCTCAGGTCTCTGAAGGATTTTGGAAACCTGATGGTGTCTTTGGAAAATATAACTACAATCTACTACTCCCCAGGGTACTTTTGAAACTTTATTTCTGCTGCAAATTGTGTCAGGACTCTCCCTAGACAGGTGAGCAGGATGAGAGCACACTGACCTGCTCTAGCATCAAACAAAGATTACTAGTTCAGCTTTAACCAGCTCAGAGTATTAGGCAACATAAATTTACATCTAGCTACCCTCACCCTCTTAGTGTTTCTACACAGATCTTCATCAGTGTATAATGTACAGCTCCAAATGTTAAACTGTTACTCCTTGCGTGGTCCCCATGGCCTAAGAAACTGCTATAGTTTTAATTTTACAGGTGATAAATTGAGGTCTAATGTAAAGATTGTTAAAAATTCTCAGGTAGTCTTTAGATAAGACTAAGGTCTCTGAATACCAGTGAAATTCTTATGCTGAAATGCACCCAGTTTCACTTGCAGGAGCCTATCGCCAATGCCAGGGAATGAGTCCTCCTTGCAAGGTATTTGAGAAAAAACTTATTATCCTTTTCTTGCTTTCAGATTAAGCCAAGTGGAAGGAAGGGAGGAAGTCAAATATAGCAGAAAAACAACAACAACAACAAAAAAACAAGCAAGCAAACAAACGAAATGAACAAAAAAAACCCCTATAAATCCATTTTTCCTCTTATTTTACTTTTTGATTTTCTCTACAAGCCCATTCCTGTACTTGCCAGTGAAAGAGCTGAGAACTGATTGTTTTCTGTGAGAATCTTTTGACTTTAAGGCAGGAGGTGATAAGGGCAGTGCAGTTTTCCTGAGTGAATAAAGATCTCTAGAGATCAAGTTAAATTTTGGTGCTGGACCAAATGATACAGACAGGCTTTCTTGGGTACTGTTTGCATTCAGTTTTGTACACATTTTATGCCACTTGTTAAGTCAACATGCAAAATAGAGCCTGTATTATTACCTGCCAATATGCACATCAGACCCAGCATATATCCAGCACTCTCCCTTTGCCTTCAGTAGAAGTCCTGTGTGGCAGAGATGCTTTCAGAGATGCAAGAGTAGGGTGAGATATGCCTTCAATTTACTAGTCCTGCTGCTGCCACTGGCCAAGAAAACTGAATTAAACGATGGTTATGACTGAAGAGTCATTTATCTCATGTAATTCTTGTTTTGTGCCTGAAAAATTAAAATATTCTTGTAAAGAATATTTTTATATTCTTTATTCTTGTAAAGAAAAATATTCTTGTAAAGATTTAGGATGAAAAAATAGATGGCTAGGGCAATCTTTCTAGAGAGGGACTTCTTCTACCTGTTCACTGAAAGATAGTAACAAACCTGTTTTATTCCTGCTACACTTCAACAGAACTGTATTCCAGTCAGCGAGAACTCTCCACTATTTCCTCTTCCCCTGCTGCAAACAGAATATTCATTATTCCTGGTGCAATTGTATGAGAAGAGGCCCACCTTTCCTGCCTCTTTAGCAAGCGGATACAAAAGGTTGAAATTCAAACTTTCTAAATGACCAAGTAATTTCTCAGTGATATTTACAATTATTTTTACCTGAGTTCCTTACCAAAGAATTTTTCTGGCAGACTTCCAAGTAAACAGTATTCAGATTTTGAAAGTAACGAAAATGCTAATTTATCTAGGAGAATGTATTGTGATTGTCTGTCATTCTAAGTCCACAGTTCCAGAGAAGACTGCAGGAGTAGTTGCTGGAATTATTTCTGTGCTTCAGTCTCTTGCTGGTGATAAAACCAGTTGTTATGATGAATGGTAAAATGTGGCTCAGCATTGTAGGCTGGTACACACTGGCAGTCTATGGTGTGGAATGTCTTCCCTGGTCCTTCCCTGAACAGCGACTTCCAGTGCTTAAATCTCTCATCCCTGCCTAGCTTTGACCAATGCTTTGGCACTCCTATCAGTGGGATGTGGTACTTCTTCAGCTTCCTCTTTTTTTATGTGTGTATGTATTCCTCGTGATGGAGTGTTTTGTTTCCCAGCTGCAGCACAAAGAACCAAAACTCAAAGCTCAAACAAAGGAGACAAATGAAAGTCTCAGTGATATCTATCAAATAAGACATGAGTAACCTGAAGAAGGGATGTGCTGTAAATTTCCACAGAGAGGAATATTTCTTACTTTACACTTGTCAACTTCTTAGTTGATCAACTTCTTAGCTAGTGATCATGCAGTGTTTCTGGCATTTCTCATTAGGGCTCACCTGCCCAAAGTCAATGGCCAGTCTATATCACAAAGCACTTAGCACTACTCTGCCAAGGGATCAATGGCTGGAATCAGATGCACCAGAGACACTAACAGCTAGGTTCAAATCTTAATCTTATGACATTCTCAGTGTTATTCTAAGCAGAAAAAGATCCGAAACCAAGAGAATCCTGAGTATCAGGGTTACAGACTATCAATAATCATAGAATAAAATATTTATTAGGTGAACTAATTAAATAGTAGCTGAGAGTAAGGCACATACATAGTCCTTAAAGCTATTGTGTAGAGCATCCTTTTTTGGTGGATGGTGGAAAGAGGTCAAGAAGGTCATAATTTCTTTTAGGGAAACTCAAGGGCAGGTAACAATGAGTTGAATCCCCCACTTTCTTGCCTCATGTATATTGTATTCTTCTGTCAGTAGTGTATATTATTTCCAACAAAACATTCCAGCATGATGATTTACAGAACTTTTGGCTGCCTGCAAGTTTTCTCTAGGAACAGTCTTTCCATAAAAGGGAAGGCATATGGTAGCCTCGTTGGATGGCGACTTGTCTGATGGCCTAAATACTTTCTTCAGGAGGTGTAAATGGAGCTAGTAACTTCATTTCTATGGTTCTGGAAAGGAGTGGAGAGAAAGGAGAATGTAAACTCTTCTTATCAAAAATCTGCAAATACCTTATATTTAACACCTCACACGGTCGTTATCAAAGCAACAATGACTAAGCTTGTGTATATTGAAAATGTAAAAAAATCTATTAGACTAACTGAAATACTACTGAGAATTAAAGGATAAACTAAATACCCTAGAAGGAGTCAGGCTGATATGAACTCCTTTCCATGATCTGTATGTGGTGGAAATCTTGTACTTCTGATAATAATCCAAAATGTTTCATAAACATTTTTAGTCATCGATGTGAGGCATATTTTTTCAAACTCTCCAAATATCAACCGTTCTAATTGACTTTTATTGTCTTCTGAAAGGTAATTTTATAATAATCTTTTATTTATAAGTTGATAATATTTTTGAATATTTGAGAAGAAAACAAAATCAAGTAGAGCAACAGTTGGACTGAGAATATTCTGATTTATTGCAATAAAGCAATAATGCAAAGTCATGAGAATTTAGCAAAGGTCCATGTTGGGTTTCTGTGATCCATGCTTTTGTCATGCTTTGTCTCTTGCTGCTTAAGTTTAGTTTGAAAGTAGGTTTTGATTTCTGGTATGTGAAGAACAGAAGCAATATAGAACAAGTTTTCTCGGCTGAGAAAATATGCTGCCTCTCTGATAGCATTTTTAAAAAAATTAAGCAGCGATCCACATTATCAACGTAAGAAATATCAAGATATATCCAACAGGAGAATCACACCAGAAAGTTTATTCTTGTTTAAGAAACCAGCTTGGTCTTAAACCAGTGCCAAAATGGACTACAGATACTTTTTGCTTTAAATTTTATGGCAGCATGAGCTCTGTTCTGTTTATACAATATAGCACTCTTTGTACAGATGAAGTGGAAATGACACCTATCCAAATATACTGCCTCTTGGGGCTTGATAACCTTACACCCTTTTGGTCTTCTGCTTTAACTGCAGTACTTTTATTGTTGGATTTAAAGCAATTAAGTGTAGTCTTAAAGCCTTTTCTTATTTCCTGCTTTTTATTTCCTTCTCCTATTCCTTTTTTCATTGAAAAAAAATTATGTCAAAGACAAATACTTAGATTATGGATTTTTTCTTTTCTATTACTATTTTTACTACAAAGGAAACCTAAATACCTTTTAATTCTTTTGGTTATTTAAAGAAGAATCATGAACAGTGTCTCTGTGAGGGTGCCAGAGCCCTGGCACAAGGTGCCCAGAGAGGCTGTGGAGTCTCCTTCTCTGGAGATCTTCCAAACCCGCCTGGATGCCACCCTGTTCCACGTGCTCTGGGGCAGGGAGGTTGGACTAGATGGTCTCTAGAGGTCCCTTCCAACCTCAGCCATTCTGCAAGTCTGTGATGAAAACATGACCTCTCAGATGTGGAGATAATTAAAATCAAGTGTAAAATTCTGTTTGTCAGAACTACAATACGGTAGCCCCTAATGAATTCAGCAAAATGGAAAGGGTCAGTAAGAATTTAGTGGAATTTGATAGGAGGCGCTATACAAATATCCAGGTGAAACTATAACCAAGTTTTCAGTGCCAAATATTATGCCCTGATGAAAATGAAATACCTGATTTTTGATCTTTCATTCAGATTAAAGATTTGTAGTATAATGACCATATTTAGCTAAAAAAGAAAAGAAGGAAAAAAAACTAACAAAAACACAAACAAACTCTTACAGCTGAGAACAGAAAGGAGATTAATGTCAGAAGTTGCTAATCTTTGTTACCCATCCTTTTTTTATTGTATAATCAGAGAAAGGAAATAACTAGCTGTCCTAATACAGCTCTGACTCTGTTCAGAGAAAGTGGAAGGCAGGGAAGAGAGAGATTTTTCATTATTTGCAGCCAGAGGAACTGACAAGAAAATGGAGAGGAATGGAGCAAGCCAGTCTCCATCTGCCTGGATGACTTAGCTGGTGGGAAGTTTCACCAAGCGCATTCAGCCCATTAAATGGATAACTACAGCGCTTTTCAGTTTCATTTTTGACCATGTCACCATATTTAAGTTGCAAGGGACCTAAAGAGAAGAAAGAAAACATTCTGTAAGGGCAATAGAGGCAAGAGATACACCAAGGAAAAAATAGGATTCACTTTTCAACAGAATAATAAAATAGACTACCAAAAAATGCAGCTTGAAGGTTGAACTCCTTAATGGCTTTTTTTTTTTTTTACGTCAGTCATCACTGAAATAATCACCTGTGGTGAGTGTAACAAAGCTAATCTCAGAAGTGTGTAGTAAGAAAGGAGTAGGAGTGAGAAAGGCTGACTACAAAGTGTTTAAGTGCTGGATATTTACAGAAAGTCTGAGTCTCTGTGATGTGAAGCCTGGAAGAAGCAATCTAGTAGTTACCTTTTTGATAATTCTTGGAGCATGGGTAAGTTTACAGAAGACTGGAAAAGAAAAAGCTTAGGATTTGAGGTACTGTATATTATAGAGTAGTCTGTTTAGATTCAGATTCTCAAAAGATATTGTAAAAAAATAATGTTTGTAAACATTCAGAGGATAATAAGGAAATCAGTTAACAGACGCCATGGATTGACCAACAGCAGATTGTTTCCAATCATCTAATTTTCTTTCTTTAACTACATAATATTCACCTTTATGGATACAGGAAAAAAAACAGGTGAAGTTATGCTGCTTGCCTCAGATAATTTCTAATGCTATCTCCTATGGCATTGTATAAACTAACTATGGAAGCACTGTGTAGATTTAATTAACATAAACTTGGCATGAGACTATTTGGAAAACTATATAAGAAAGTAGTTATCAAAGATCACTAGCAGTCTGTCATGTGTGATACTTTTCAGTATCTTCATGAATTTTCAGATTGATGCCAACATTTTAGAAGCAGGATGGAGGACAAGATTAGATTTGAGATAAAAGTGTGACAAGTTAAGGGCTGAAGCAGTAGAATGCTGTTCAACAAGAATAATTTTCAACTTGGACAGCAGTAATCTTCTTATGTTAGCACACAATGAACAATAAGAAGTTAGGCTGGATTTGGGGTCACAGTAGATCACAAACTAAGCAAGATTAAAGAAGGTAATTTTGCTGTGAGTTAATAGGATACTTATGCAAAGAATGTTATCTCTTGGGTCTTTGAAATAATTCTTGGATTTATTAATTTTGATAAAGTCTCATTTGGAGTATTGTGTCTAGTTTTGGGTTCTACTTTTCATGAAAGATTTGGATCAGCTGAAGAGATTGCTGAAGTGAGATAAGAGGAATATTTTTAGGGCTAGAAAAATTCCTCCTGAGCAACTACTTAAGGAACTGGAATTGTTAAATTTAGATAGGAGAATACTGGCCTTGGAGCCATAATGGCCTTTGCATAGCTCAGAGGAGAAGGTAATTGTTCCCCTCATTCTCCATGGATAAAACAAGAGAAAACAAGTAGATTTCAAAGTTATTGCACCATACTTCTATATGCATAACATGACTGAAGGCTTTTCCTGCATATATGAAAAGTTACGACTGAGTTAAAAGTTGGAAATTGTTCAACATTGTATAAAACCTTAGTCTTTGGTTCATCTTGAGGTATCTAATTGTCTTAAGCTGGGTCTGAAGGCTCTAGAATAGAATGGTGCATGAAATCAGCTGCCACTTTGGAAAATGCTGGTTTTGCTCACTGTAGTTCAGGTTCCAAAAGAAAACATCTATCGTCCTCTCTGTAACCTTTTTATTCTTACAGTTATAGTCTATAAATACATTGGAACACAACCTATGATCCTCAAGGTTTTTTTTTTGTTAATGAGTTTTCCACTTAAATTTCAGGGTTGTAAGGTCAGATTCCAAACACTTGGGAGTTTTTCTGTTTCATCAGAAGACTCTGAGCTCTGTTACTGGGATTGTTGATTTTGGCCTGTACTTGCAATCAAAACTGAATAATTAAAAAAGGAGTGGTGGCTCAAAATGATTGCCACTTGTAATTACAAACCAAAATGAACAGTCGTACAACCTACTGGCACCGTCTGCTTTTTTTTGTTCAGTGCAACTCTTCTCCCCCCATTTCCTATTTTCACTCAGTAGTAGACACCCCTCGGCTCGCTGCTTGACTCCCCTTCCATTGATCAGAGCCGAGGTCTTACAGAAAGCTGTTGTGAGGAGGGAGTCTCCTACAACATATGGTCTTTCCATGTGTAAGACCTCTGTCACGTCTGCCAAGACCCCATCATATAAGGAATGAGTCTCACTGAAGGAAGCCTCAGATACTCAACAGAGTTGATTAAAAACTTTCATTATTTTTTGTTAAATTGACCACTGGAAAATGATTTTCAGGTAGCAGTTCTAATATCTATTACTGTGGATCTAACTCCTCTTTGAAAAGAATTCTGATTTCTCTTTTAAAAACTTAATTATATTCCTTTTGCCCATATGTCATATCCTAGATTTGCATAATGAGATTTGAAAGCATGTCCAGAAGCAAGGAACCCCTAAAATAACCTATATTATGTAGAAGGCCACATTAGCATATAGAAGACAGAAGAGGGTGAAGAATAACTTCATGGATGTTAAGTATTCTGCAAGTTTACAGTATCATCTAATATGACATTTTGTCAAGGGCTACAGAGGCAAAACTATTATAGCATAGGGCATTATAAACAAATGAGCCTGAAGTATAAACATGAAGAAGCAAACAATAAGAAATTTTTAAGTAGTATTATTCAAACTGATCAGGTACCACTGTATAACTTTCTTCAACCACCTGAATATGCTATTCGTGGGTCCATACTTGGTTGTTCCTTAGTATCTCACTAACTCTGCTGATGAATAAGAAAAAAAAAAGAAATAATATGTTCTTTTTATGATCTTAAAATTCTTGCAGAAATGTTCAGGAAAATGAAGTGATTACAAAAATGTTTCTGTTTTTTGACCTGTGAACTGCAGTACTGTTAAGCTTCTTAGTAGTAACCCGTCAAGACTAACCTCTCCAGAAAACAAAAACAGAAAAACCCCCAAAACTGTGTAAAAGATTTGTTCAATATAACCTATGGAGGCCTGAGACCTTGCCTATAATCTCTTTAGTTTAAAAATAAAGAAGCAACTTGCTGGAGATTACCTGACCCAAAATTCAAGGCCCCAAAAGGCTCTGAAAATTGCTTTCTTGATATCAAAATGAATGGCAAAACTGATGGAGTAGAAGAAACATCATCTCTTGTGATATACAGGATATATGTAGCTTATTTTCTAATGCTTCCAGAAGCACCTAATGATACTGCCTAATGTTGAGAAGTGACCAAAAACTTGGCAGAGCATGAATATGTGTCCAAATGGACTTGACAAATTGGTGTATATTTTGTTAACACAATTATGTGTATTTCAGTTATGCCACCTTCTTGTTGGTGCACAAACAGAAATAAATGCAATATTTTTCATAAGATTAAAAATTCTTTGTTTCTCTGTTTATTTTATGTTCAGAATTTACACATTATTTTTAAAGGATATTAAAGAACAGACATCATGACTTTTAATAACATAAATGAGATTGTGGTACTTTCTATTCAAATATTTGAATATTGTGTTATGCTGTGGGAAGAAGTTAAGAAGGGGTGCATTGCACTTGTGGGAAAGTGATGTTCTTCTCTGTGTGCATGCTTTATATTTGATATGATGGGAAAGAAACAACAATAATGAGATTAGATTTGATAATTTCACATAAATGATGAAAAGAAGCCCACATGCTTTCAAAATAAATCTGATTGAAATTCATTCCAGTTGGTTCCCATTAATCTTAATTGCCATTCCATATTTCATTTTAATAGGTTAGTAAATTTTAGGAAGCTGTGTTATTGTTCTTGTCTACTTGGTTAATTTTTAATTCACAAAGTTTTCCTGACTTCTGCATCTGGGAAGGAATACCAACAGTTTTATTTGCTATGTGAGTATTTATACGCCAAGCAGAATCTCTGATTCAATGCAACCAGAGAAAATGTGGAAAGTTCTCTTTAAAGAAATAATTCTTTTACCTTGGATAAATTTAGCAGACGGTTTCTGTTTGTGGCTTAACTTTTTAAACTAAAATAAATCTTGGATGAATATACTGGTAAAACAAACCAAATATATACACATATATACACATATAACATTCACTTCTTCAGAAAGCTTCTTTTGGTGTCCGGAAAGAAGAGCTGGCATTTGCAACACTGTACTTGGGAGGATAAAAATCTCAGTCTTTTTGTATTCATTGACTTCAAGGAGAGCTGAGCGTTCTCTGCACTTTGCAGGATTGAAGCCTTTACAAACTTGCTCATGATTAATATATGTTATGAATATCTATTAAATGTTACAGTAGGTTGATAACACCCAGCCATATCACTCATTTATTAAAAGAAACTGTTCAGTCACAGCCTGAACAGGGGGGCGAGAGAGCAACTCAACTGCAGTTTTAGATTGATGACACTTCTAAAAATTGTCCAAGCATGTGTGCAAGAACCTGTCAAAATAAGACTTTAATAAATGAGAAAGTGAAGGACAGGTAACTTTGCCAATATACAAGAGCGGTACACATGCATGTGCATGGTTCATTTATTCTCTGCTCCCTAGCAGGTAAACAATATAGAAAGAAGGTCTGTTTGCCGTTTTTGAGCTAGATTGCCTGGAAAAGAAATTTGCCAAGTCAGTCATTGCTGGCGCTATGGCTGCGTGCTGCACACAGCACTGAAGACGTTTTTACCTCAGCAAATGTCCTCCAAATGCTGTGGGTCTTGATTCCTCTCTTAGACTCCACTCAGGTCTCCTCAGGGGTGCAGCAAAAGCAGGGTGTGCCCCCATGTTTCTAATGAAGGAATGGGACACGGAGTGTGAGGAAGCAGGCAGAGACTGACCGCTGAATCCAGATGTGAGAGCAATTGCAGCTGTGGACTGACCTGTCTCAGGAACTACCTACCCCTCTTCTTGACTTTTTTTTAAAATAAATTTTGTTTTTGAATGTGGAAATCTTTTGTAGCGTAAAACACTTGGAGATGGCAGCCAAATAGAAAAGTGTTGTTAGGTGAGTGGTTCTTAGTATTTCAGTACTGCATAAAGAGGGCTTTTTTTCCTGTGCGATGATCTGTTCAGATTGCTCTGTCTGGACTGCAGAAATTATTGCATTCACGTTTACAGTAAGGAGTTTGGTACCGCCCATGTTGCTAATGAACTGATGTAACACTTCTTTATCAGGTAGTTTTATTCTTAGTATTTGTATGTAAATCTACTGACTGGTTACCAAGTAAATATCTGGAGCATAAACTCATTTGTATCCCACATTATCATTTTGACATTACTAATACTTAAAGTATCTTTTCTGATCGAGGTAGAGGTCCTCTTTGACAAAATGCAGCATTGCTAAATTTCGGAGTTCCAGTATTTTATTGTGGTAATATATTTCTGTTTGCAAAGTTGTGGTTGACAACCGAGAACTAGAAATAGATCTTTTGAAATGTTTTGTCTGACAGATGGTTGATAGCTGTCATGGTCATCAAGGCTGGAGGGCTCAGATGTTGTGGGACTGCACCCTGGTCAGTGGGGACGCTGTCTGCACCATTTTCACCTCAGCTCCTGTGGGCCTGTCTTCCCTTGAGGAGGCAGGATTTTCTTTGGTTGGCTCAGGTTGGTTGTTGTATAATGACTCTTCTGAATTACCTGACCCATGTCTCATTGGGAGGGACAGGAGCGTCTCGTGTTTGATAAATCCAAAGTAGATGGGAGGGTCACTTGAGTTTGCACTCAGGTTGGCTAGGAACATCTACCCCATCTAGAAGCATGAGGTGCCTTCTATGGGGAGGTGGATTTGTCCAGGCATGTGACATATTTAAAGAGTGTGAGTCATTAACATCAGAAAGGACTTCAGTGTGTACTTGAAGTTGATTTTAAATGTAAGTGAAGAAAGTATCCTGAGCCATATTGAAAACAGTCACACCATTGTGCCCAGCGCAAGCACTGGAATATCTAAGCAATCGCTTTTTCATAGCTATTTGCCCCTCTGAGAGTAAGAGATAATAGCTTATTATCAAGTTCTTTGAAACATGAATAATGTGTAGTTCTTGCCTGTTCCCTGTATAATTTCTCCCAAATTTGTACTGTGGTTTCTGCTGCATCTTTAATGCATAGCAAATTAAGCATATTTCTGAAACAGAAAACAAAACAAAAACAAAAACAAAAAAACAAGCCTCAAACCAACAACTCCCAAGTAAACCAGCAAAATTGTTTTAGTAGCTTTCCTTGATGGCAGAGGCACACAGATGGGAAAATGTTAACCCTTCAGGGAAAAAAAGCATTAAAAAAATTAACTTGAACTAATCACAATAGCATTTGAGTACTTGTTCAAAATCCAAAAATATGTCTTCCCATGGCAGTATAGAGGTCACTGTGTGTCACTTTGTGTCATCCTGGCATATACTGCACCATACGAGCTAAGAAATGTAATGAGAAAAAAATGGATGAATGCCAAGTCTGGGGTATGTACCATTTGTAAAGAAAGTATCATATTCAGGAAAATGATTCCTATTCGTGAAAGATTTAAGCCACTTCTAGACAGATTTTTAGTGTACATTACAGAGAAAGCTGCACAATATAGTTTCCTCTTCTAAATAGAACAAACTTTGCATTCATCAGCACAGGTTTCTGGCACACAAGAGGTATTCAGGAGTGCACAGGAGAGAGAAAAGGCAGGCCAAAATAGAGGTGAAGAATGAGAGGAACTTGGCACTTGTACAAATGATACCAAAAATGCTGATTTAGGGAGGAAAAAATGTAAATCATTTTTAATGTCTTTTGAAGAAAGGTGCCCAAGTTAAAGCTGCCTTGAAGGCACCTGACCCAACCTGACATTGCTTTGGCAGTAGAATAAAAAGAAAGTGTATGCAGAGATGAATTGTCCTTTGAAGACTACCCTCTGATTAAGTATGCTCACAAACAGCCTTTCTGACGGTAATGAGAACTGGAATACCTTTAAAGCTCTCCTTTCTTTGTCTCTGAACAAAGTGAACCAGGTCCTGTTTGCAAGTATGCAGTAAAAATAGGTCTTGTGTTTGATACATGGGTATATTTTATCACACCATTTCCTCAAAATCAAGCATCTAAACCTCACCCTAGTTCTGAGCAGGTAACAGCCTCAATGTTTCCTTTCTTCCTGGGGTGTGAACAGGTACTGAACCATCACTTCAAAACTATTCTTGTGCCCGTATGAATCAACACATATTTCCACAAATTTCTGCACCATGGGGAGCTGTGTGGCAGATGCTAATGGGTTTGGGTCAGGGCAGATGCTTTCTTTATTGAGCCACTGTGAACCTGGCTCTATCTTGAGTCTCCCCTCTCCTGCAATAGACAGCAATGCACTGTTTTTACAGCAGGTCCCTATAAATGTTTTTGAACCCTTGCAGTCCTGTGGGACACACACATTGCTCTCTCAGGTTTTGCCTTTGCCACATGACCATTCCTATTTTTATATACTGCATTTTTCAATGTTAAACACTTCAAGGGGTTGTTGGACTTGGTCGTAAATGGTTATTGGCCTAATCTGGGACCCAAACCAGAATGACTTCAGTCCCAGCTGAAGCTGAACGTGGGCTGGGTGGAAAACGTGCTGGTTCAGCTCCCCACCCGCAGGCTATTTTTGTTTCTGGAAACCAGGTCCTGCTATGCGCACTCAAATCTCCAAAGGCTGGAAAACAGCTGCCAGCATGTGACGGTTTGATTGTATTCTGCAACAGCAGCTCCAGTCTGAAGAGCTTTAATTTCTCCTGGTGCTCTTTTCTACAGATTGAAAGCTTCATGGGCTGTTATTGCCGTCAGCAGCCACGGAGGCAGGATGATCAGAAACGGGCTCTTTGTGGAGGCTGCCTGGGAGACCAGGGCAACCTGGAGGTGGAAGGGAACGGATGGCTGACTGTGCCTGAGGACTGCTCCTTGTCAGAGACCATGTTTGTGTTCCCTGAGGGTCACTGCAAAGGTGAAGACGGAGACTTGTGTCTTCCTGCTACAGGGCAGGTCTTTGTTTTGATTTCATCTTACAAGGACCAAAGGCGTTCACTTTGCTAATTCAGAAAATTCAGCATTACCAAGTGTACCTGTGCGCAAATAGCTCCCCAGAGAAGCCTAAACCTGGTACCTGTCAACTCACATTTATGGGGGGCTTTTTGAATCTGACTTTGCAGAGTCTTCATGGACTGCATTCTGGTTGAAACTAACCTAAGGAGGTAACCTGGGGTCCATGTATCTCTTTAGATAACCTTGTGCTGACCAGTTACACAGGAAGAAATTCAATCCCTCTTGCCGCCTGCTTTTCAATATGATATATATATATATATGCACATATATATATATATGTGCATTTTTTACACCAAATCCAAATCCAAAACCAAAACCAAAACAAATGAGCTGAGACTTTTCTCTTTTGCAGAAACGTTAATAACATTTCATAGCCTCTAAATTCTTGGCTCAGAAATGTGTTTTCTTTCAGAAGACTTTCTGATTTCTAATAATGAAAGAACTGCCTGCCATAAGCAGGTACATAAGCAGAAGAATTACAGCAGCACTTTCTTTTTTGGTGATTATTAGTTAAAAACTGGTCTCTAAAAAGAGACTATTAGCTTGTGACCTGGATATATCAACAAGAAAATTTACTAGTACTGTTTTCTCAGCCCTTGATGGAAATAATTTCCTTATTTATCATGACCCTACAAAGGGAAATTTGTGTAACCTGCTAGGAGATTTAGGGAGATGTTCATTGCTTCATTGCCAATTTAACATTATCATTTAATGTACACAGTATGTGGGCTTGTCTTCCATATTTTTCAATGGCTGCAGTGAAAGAATCATAATATATCATTTTCACAAGCAATTTAGCACAGCATAAGGGAGGAAATGTAGCTGTACTATCTTAGTACTTATTTTCTAATAAAATTCTAATAGATTTTAGGTTAATGACACAGAAGATGACATTTATGCCCCAAATCTTTTTTGTTTTAATCTGTAGCAGCACAGTGAAGCAGGAAGTTACAAGCCCAGATGATAAGGTAATGCACTTCTTGCTTGTATACAATAAAATACCCTTATAGAGAGTCATCCTGTCTTTGATGCTTAACTAATGGCTCACTGTGAGATAGTACCTGGCAGCTCCGAGTCAGTAAAGTTAGTTAGGCTTTCCTTCATTAGAGACTGTTTTTGTTCCTTATTTGAAGGGAGGTCTTGTTTTATGCCCTCGAACAAAGAGAAAGGCTGAAAAAAACAAGAATAATTTTTGTTCTGTGGTTAATAAAGGAAGAAGATTAAAAAGACTCCCCTGTTGATAAGAGCTAACCATTTAGGTTTCTGTGTGATGAAAGGTGAATGCCTATTCAAGATTAATTTAATATTTTGTCATCTATAATGAATCTAAAGGGCACAACAATTTGTCTTAACATTCTGTAATGCAATGAAGCTCATTTTAACAAATAACTGTATAAATAACACATTTACTAAGCCCTCGGTTGAATGATCCTGTGCTTGAGCTGTAAAACATTGATAATTGATAATAGAGTGAACATGGAATAAGAGAATGGACTCTTTACTGAATCAAATAAGAGTGTAAGGCACTTGTAGCCATGGTGCATGTGTGTATCTGTAAAACTTGTTTTGTACCTATATAATCTTATTTCATGCTTCTCCTAGCAATTATGAGTGTTATCACTGATTACTGGACATTATGCTGGACGATGACTGTCTGGTTTGAATCATAGGCCCTACAAGTTCCTTACAAATGAGATGAAGTAAGCATATTTCCAAGCAACATTCCTCTAAAATGTTCCTTTTTCTGATTTCCAGAGGCAGAAAGAATTATTGCTTTCTGACTGCTTGTTCCATTTGTTTTACTTGTAGACAATGTTCCAGCTTGGCACAAAGGAAAATGACCTTGACCTAGGAAGTGAAAATAAAAAATTACTGTGAGTGAATCACATATAGGAGTATGTCACCCATTAAAAAAATTAAGATCTTCCTGCTGTCATCTATGACTGTCTTTTCAATTTTCAGTGGCTGTGTTTGAGTTCTTTTCCTGTGCTGTGCCAATCCAGTGTACCTAATCTCTGAGCAGGGATAGATCTGTTTTTGTGAATCACAAAATTGCCCATTACTGGGCAACTGGAAAAGAGTTAGCCAACAAAAACATAAAAAGTACAACATAAAAATATGTTTGGTGAAAAGTTAAGTTTAATTAACAATTGTATCAAAGCATCTCTATTTTGAGCTGTGCCTACCTATTAAATCAGCATGTAAATGTAAGATCTGAGTTTTGGTTTCTGGTACACAGGATACGAATTCTTCAAGGGGTAGTCTGGATGCACTGGAATCTAGAAGGAACCGGAGCACTAAGCTATGATATAGGGTAAAGCCCTGAAGGGCTGAAAAAAGGCATTCTTCAAATGTCAATGATTTTACTTGAATAAAACAGGCCAGTGTATTCCCATTTTAGGTTGAGATTTTTTAATTTTTTTTTTATTTTTTACTTAATTTCAGTTGGATTTGGGGAAGGTTTGCCTGTTTTTTAAGTTTGCAGAATAATTCAGCAACCCCTACACTGACCCGTGAACATGGTAATTACAAAGTATACCTGACATCTTTTAGACATCTTCCTGAAGATGAAATGAGCTATGTGCTTGCCTGTTTCTCTCAATAGGCTATGAAGAGCCCAGACTATGAAGCTCTAAGAGCCCAGACCCAAGCTATGAAGTATCTTGCATGTATACCACTGATTATGGAAATCTGACATTAGGTGTCCATATCATATGGACTGTACCAAACAAGTCCCTTTGATTGTGTCTCACTCTGAACTCTTTCAGAGCTCCATTTCTACTGAAATGTTCTCAGAAGTAACATGAGGAGATGTTGGAGCTACAGTGCTACAGCAGACTGCATGAGAATCTCTATGGTGAGATTCTGGGAGAGATGTCTTCGAGTCTTCTGCTTTGCTCCTAAACATGTTGTCTTAGATGATTTTCATGCATTTTTCAGAACTACATTACCCAGGACATTCACTCACCTTGTCTGAAAGTCCAGGTTCTTTAACTATCACAGTTCTTTGGCTCTATCTGTAAAATTAAAGAAAAAAAGAAAAAAAAAAGAAAAAGAAAGAAAAAAAAAAGTGCCCAGGTGAACAATTACTGAGATTTTGTCATAAGGTATATTGAAAGAACTTCAGATACTCAGAGGAAATCATCAGAATTCAGAGTGGATATTGAATTATCAACTATCTAATAAGTTTGCTACTCCCCAGCTGGGATCCTTTTGGTACATTCATTCATCTTCAACCAGTGTAATTAAAGAGGAAAGGTGTAACACTGATGATCTTCCTCTAGAGATCTCATCAGTTTAATTCCACAGCTATCAATGGAAAGGTAATATCGTATAAATTGTTCAGACCTAATTGGACATCTGCTGGAGGTCAAGCAAAACAACCAGAGTCTACTGAAATAGGGAGCACCTTCTGTAATTCAGCAATTTGGTAGAGTGGAATTTGGCACAGCAACACAATCTTTGTCTCATATATTTAAAAAACAAACTTTTTTTGTTAGTGAAGAAAGGACTAGGTAGGAAGGAGAAACCATCAAGTGCAAAAGCCAATGTGCTTAGTCCCACCATGAGCACTGCTCATGATGCATACATCAAGTGAAGCAAAAACTACAATTCAGATTTTCATGAAATAGCCTCATTCTGATGCAGTAAGAGTATATAACTTGTTAATCACCTTTTACTCAGAATACATGCGATAGTTGACAAAGAAGAGTATTTGGTTTTCTCAATTGCATTTTTAGATTACAGTATTAAAATATTGATTTAAGAAAAAGTCTAAGATTGTTCTTTAAAATAATTTTTTATTTGGTACTGTCAAAATCCTTTTATTTAATAGTGATGTCACTAGAGCCCCTTTTTCTGTTTACAGCTGTTATTTAGAGTGCTGTTTCCATAAATGTCGTCTCAGGAATCTTGGAGCAATCTCCCAATCTAATTAAGTGCTCTATAATTACTTTACAGCAGAAAGAGCAGTGTTGCTAGTACCAGAGGTTCAAAAATCATGAGTCAGTCCCCCATAATTTGAGACTGGCCTCCCAAATTAAATACCTGGTTTCAGAAAGAGGTTTGAGGCTGGGTTTTAATTTTTTGGCTCCCTCTTTGGGAAGTCCTTTGCCACATGGTGCATGTGTATGTGTGTGTGTATGTATGCAACAATTAATACTATCAGTTCCCTATGTGTTTAGGATAAACCAGTGCTGGGGTCTGTTCTTATTCCTGTCTCTTCCCTTACCATTAGACCTCTGCAATAATGGTTATTTCTTTAATCTCCGCGGTAGTCTCTTTTTGAGACACCACAGGGTTCAATTTACAATGTCTTGTATTTTTCTTCCTGGTCCTGGAGGGCACCAGAGAGGGATATCACACGGTTCACATGAGCAGACGGGGGGCAATATACTGAGCTTCCAGTCCCTGGTAGTGTTCAAGAAACATGTAGATGAGGCACTTACTTAGGGACATGGTTTAGCAAGCAGGGTGCTTATGACTGGACTTGGTGATCTTAAACGTCTTTTCCAAGCATAATGATTCTGTGGTTCTGCCTCTTCTCTTTACCTTTGAGATGCAAACTTTATCTCCCTAACTTTCTTTACCATCAGAGGCAGGAAAGTACAAGATGAAAGAACAGAGGTTTTGGTCTCGGAAAGAGAAGGTATGCAAAAGAGCTGGGATTTCTCTGGGAGATTGTCGGTAGCCACAGAAATATCACTGGTGATAAAGGGAGCATAAAAATTGCTTTAATTTGGGACAAAAAGCATAGCTCATATATTATCTCCAATCTTGTTCAAGATCATGCAGAAAGTCCTTCTGTGTGCTAAAACTGCTGCTTGTCCGTAAGGCACTCCCCCCAGAAAAGTCCCAGAGTTGCTTTTCTGATCCTCTTTTTTGCTGTTAGAACGTATTTCTTCCAGATGCTGCAATATCAGTCAAACTGCCCTTCAACAAAAGCAACAAGTTCTAACTTGGGGCCACAGTCTCTGGATTTATCTAGAGACCTTTCTTGTCCTAAAAATAGAGACTTTTCTTGTCCTTTTTGGTAATTATTTCTGCATTGAACTTCAGACAGCAGCTTCTTCCTGTATATGAACACATTTTTGAACTTTCCTTCTCATAGTCGTGATGTAAATAAAGAAACAATCCAACACTCCAACAGAGTGCTCCAGCAGAAGGGAGCTGCGTCACCACAAATTGTTATTTGCTATGGCACTTCAAAAGGGTATTGTACAACTTTTAATGGATTTTTGGGGGAAGATAAATACCTTCCAAAATACTAATTTAAACCCCTCTAAATATTTCCTCATTTCCTTTTTCTTATTCTCTACATCCTGTGACATAATTTCTTACACTCTTCTACTTGAAACCCTCCGTCATGTATTTATTCTTCTTTGCATCAGATGACTCAAGGTCCCTGGACCCTTTTCCTTCTTCATGACATTGGAGACTATCCAAGAGGATGTCATCTATGAGACTAATGGGAGATGCTGAGCTTGACAAGACATTTTCTCATTTTATTAATTAGGTCTTATGTTTCTTGATTTTTCTCTACTCAGTTGCAGTTCCTTTTCTCACTACTGAATGTGTGCTGCTTGTAAATATGCATATTGCCCATCTATGTTGGCTGGGTCAACTGTTCAGACTGCATATCTACATTCTGACCAACTGTTTGCACCTGGTGTGTGTTGGACTTGGGCAGTACAGTCTCCTTGTAGGGAGGCTTCTCAAGCAGCTTCCTGTAATTACTGAGCACACTGTCTGAGATAAGCATTGCTCTGGGATCTTGGAGCTTCACCTCATTAGGAAGAAAATATCCTTTCTTGGAAATATTGCTACTTTTATTTTTATTTTTTTTTGATCAGGATGAAGGTACCAAATAGTAGCAATCTGTCTTCATCAGAGGAGCTGAACAATATTGCTACATCAGCCTTCTGTAGAATGGCACAGGGATAAAATACAAATATGCAAGGTTCAGCCAACTCTGATGCCTTAAGACATAAAGCATATTCCCTTACAAGTAATCCTTAAAGGATGCATCCAAACCCCTAAAACTATACATTAACTTTAGTAGAACAAGTATTGCTAATGCTTAGCTGGTGTGATTAAACCTCAGTACCAGACATTTCCTTTATTCTGACACCTTAAGAAGGTGAAATTGCCCTTGAGAAGATAAAGGTTTTCCAGACTTGACATATTTTTCTAGATGCACTTAGATATTTCAGTGTTGCAAAGTATAGTATCAGCTCAGTTATGCAAAACTATTGAGTTATTTTACTCTTTAATAAAGTGAAATTTATACAAGCTTAATCACATTTATTATCGCTGACAACAATGCAGATGTTCTGAATGCTAAGTGATTTTTTTATAAAGAACTTAATTAATTTTTCTGGCCCTGTCCAAAAATGCTTAGTGGTCATTTTTGCCACTGAAATACATTTAATAATATGTAAATCTGGCATTTTGGGCAGCAATTAAAAAAAAAGTTGCTGTAATTTTAACTTCAGCTAATATCTGTATTTCTCCTATCTAAAGTGGTACTAAGCTAAGTGCTTGAACTAATCGATTTTTAAAAGGATTTGCTTAGTGATCTCAGGGGAAATAAGGTAGACTGTATGAAAACATATTAATTATACAGTCTTCTTTTTTAATGATGCATGCCCTTTTTAGAGTACAATATATTGATGTAGCAACTTCTCCAACTTAAATCATCCAACAAACCTTTCTAGTGTTCTCTCATCTATCTTGATTGTTAGCCATATTTATTACAGAGTGAAAAAAAAGATTTTAGAATTTTAATTATTAGCAATAAAGGATTCTACAGTAGCTCAATGAATTAATTTTTGTAAAAAGTACACAGCTCCTGTAGATTTTTGCTGACTGTGAAATTTGTATTCTTCAAAGATTAATATTACTTCCCCTTTAGTATGTCATATTTTGCTCTCAAGTGCACATAAAGCTTATTCATGAAAAAGTTTTTACTCTCCTAATAATATTTTTAATTAGTTTCAGAATGTACATATTGCAGTCTTGTTTGAAGTGAATCAATAATTTAGGCTTCCTTATTTAAAAAAATATAGCTGTCACATTTAATGCAGAGATGAATGCCGTGTCTCACTTTCAGACTGCAATGGAGTACCAGATGATCTGATCCCGAGGGGCTGGTATTTTGCCTGCAGAAGGGAGGGCGAAGCTGGAGCTGCTTTCAGAGGCTGAATGCCAGTCCTGCAAAGTTGTTCTTGATGAGCAGGTCTTTTCCTGGAGGAAGCTGACCGTATGCAATGATAGTAAGGCATGGAATGAACTGTATGCAAATAGAAGGACTGGAGGTCAGGATTTAATATGAAAACAACACAAGCGTTTAGTAATGGGTCAAGTCTGCTGATTTGTTCTGATTGAAGACACACAGTGAGACAGAGCTCTGAGGTGGAGCTGCTTGCACCTTCTACCTCTAGCAAACACAAAATGGCTTTTAATATCTAAAAGCTGCCGATTACTGGAATACAACTTAGAAGACAATTAATTTTTGACTGAGTAATTTGGTTCTGCCACTTAAGAATAAGAAACTTTATAAACAAATTTTTCCCTTAACTGCTCTTCCTTGAAGGCCAGGTACTTTTCCTCCAGCTCTTCAGTTTTGGTGGCTTCCTAGGTTATAATAAACACTATATGAAAAGTCTCATGTGCTACCTTTACGCTTTCTGTTCAGGAAACTGCTTCTCAGGATCTATGTTTTTTCCCAACCCAGGATCCAAAAGTTTTTCCCAGCTAAATGCTCTCAGGGCAGTCCGTCATTCCCACCAGAGGTTTTAATTTGATCCAGTGTGCATCATCTTGAACAAATCACACGAGCAGCCTTTCTGTCTGCTGTCTAGTTTCCTAGTAAACAGAGCCTTAGGTACAATAGCCAGGAAACTGCGGACAGTTAGGAGCAAAGGATAAAATAGGGAACATTGTAACAGATGCTACAATAAGGACTGAAGCATGTCTAATTCAGTTTCTTCAAATAATTTGCAAAAGCAAGACCCTGTGACTTTTTCATGTGGGAAAAACATTACTGCTAACTGTGATCCCGTGTCTTCTTTGTGTCAGCTGAAGCCAGTGCTTACATGGCAGAGACAATATCAAGCACGTATTATTTCATATATTTTTAATATTAATTTGATGTTGTTGTGTGATGAGATTGGTCAAGCTCTTCACAAACGATCACACGACAATATGGCCTTAAGAGAAAATTATTAAAAAAGATAGAGATATAAGAATTATAACTCATTTATTAGACAAAAGAGCTTTGGTGTGTTCAGATAATCAAATCTTTGAAGTGTTTGAGCTTAGCAAGGCAATGTTTTGAGTTTAAAGTGCCTGGAACATATCTGAAGATTCTCGCATTATTAGTCTCATTTTAGTGCCATGGTGTGGATGACAATAACTGCCAATAACAGTTTCAAAAGATGGTTGTGCTACTCTATCAGCACAGGTGAATCCTGTGTCTTTCCTATTTCCCTCAGTCTGTGTACTCCTGTCTCATTTCTTTTGCTGTCTCTGGAGTTCATCTGACCCCTTAGTGAGACAATTAGGCTATTCAACAGGCAAAAACTTATCTGGTCTTTTTTTTTTTTTTTTTGCTTGCTGAATGAGCTGAATTAACCCATCAAACTGCTGGAACTAGTGCACTAGTGCAAAGACAGTGTTAAGTATACGCAGCCTAGAGGGCAAAAAAGGAGAAAGATGAACCACGTTTTTTTGGTAGAAATCTATTAGACCAGCTCAATGTTCTCATGAAAAGGTCTTTGGTGAGGAACTTCTATGCCATATTCAGTCTGCCTCTGGTCTGACAAAATGTAAATATGCGGGTTACTAGGGCTGATAGTTCTGCAGAAATATTTGCCTGAAGAGATGTTTGGAGATGACTGAAGATTTGTTTGATTAAAGTGGGTCTCTTGGTGGATCTGTCATTTGTAATAAATTTTGATAGACTGGAGTTGATTAATAAGTCTTAGTGTATATCCTTTTAGTTCTATATGTATTTTGCAATAAATTTAAAAATGACAATGGTTTGCTGATTATTGCAAAAAAACCTCTCCTATTTTCACTTTAAAAATATTCATGAAACTCTGTAAGTTTTCATTAAAATTACACATGTGTCCACTTACTAGATGTGCTAATCACAGAAACAGCGTGGGGGTGCCTCTGGATCTGCAGTGCTGAATAAAGACTTACTGAAGGGTATGCTTGCTGCAAAGATGTAAAACCACAGAGAAAAGAACATATGAAAGAGGTTTATTTTTGTCACTTTAGAGGAATGCTAGTGATTATGTCAGGATTTTCAAGTCTTACTATGTTCAGCAATCACCATAAAAAACAGATTTTCAACATAAACTTGATCCTATCTAGGCACAGAAGGAAGAACCAGAGGTTAGAAACTACATTCAATACTTATGTCTCTTATAGGAAATTTTCAAAGAAAGACACTCAATGTTCAATCACTCAATTTCAAGATTTTCAGAAAATCTGCCTTAAGCTCCCTACAAACTGCTGTAAAATCTCCACGCAAATCTAGGGCAGAATTGACTGTTTACCATTTTAGCAACAAATGATATACCCAGGTTCAGGCTGGAATGAATCAAGACAATAAAGAAGAAAAGACTTGGGTGATCTTCAATGAAATGTTTTATTTCCCTGAAAGGGACTCAAAGAATGACAAGGCAACAAAGATCAAATCATGGATCAAAGATGGGTTTTAAGAAGATTTTTTAAGCTCAGTCCCAAGGAGACTTTCACAGAAAAAGATTTTTCTTTGTAGATGGATTTCACCTGAGCAACCAGAGTACTTAACTCCTGATTTGCAAAAGTGACAGAAAATTTTTGAAACTGTAAAATGATGAAAGATGATTGTTAGAAACTTGCAGAATATCTATCACAAAGTTTGTCATATAGATAAATGGATTTTAGGAAGTGAGAAAATAAAGAAAGGGAAAAATGAACTATTAGTACTTACTTAGGCATTGGAGTAGTTTCATTTGAGTGGATGGCCACTAAGGAATATCAGAAATAACTGTATGAGTGTGGGGCAAAAAGTTGGAGGTAGTAAAACTACTAATGTAGAGAATGAAACTGAACATCACGGAAAGAAGAATAGTGGAGATGACCTGAACAATGAAAGATAGGAAATTCTAAATGGTCAGAATAGTTGGAATAAAAAATTACTCAATATCTATACATGACATAAACTCTAAAGAAAACAACAACAGCAACAACAACAACAAAACAAAGACAGTGAATAAAAAAAACTCTATCAAAATTATTTTGAAGAAAGGATAAAAGATATGATACTAGCAGCGGACCATCTTGGCTAGATTTGGTGGTAGCCATGAGTTCAGTATGGCTTTTAGGAAGATAAATACCACCAGAAATGTATTTAGTTAAATCTTATATTCTCCAAGACAAATTGGAGAACAAGAGTTGTGAACAAGTCCAGCACCTACCCACTTTTGTAAAAAGTGGTTTATATAATTTTTAACCAAATAGTCAATAAATGAGCAGGTGCTGATGATATTTTAAGCTTGTTTTTGTTAAGAAGTGAAGATGTTAGAGTACTATAGAAAATAACTTTGAATTGAAAGGCCATACTGTGTTTCTTTCATTCTGTGTTACTGAATGAAAGGATAAACAAAAGAAAGTCTACAAAGGTCTCAGTTTCAGTGGGAGAAAATGTTCTTCAATGGAGAACAGCATTCGTTGATCTGTCTGTGAAAGAAACTCAGATTATTTAAGTTCTGCATTCAAAATAAGTTTAGAATTTCAATCCCGTAACCAAGGGAAAAATGTTGGAAACCCATCTACATTAATGACCAATGCTAGGTGTGCCCTAGGAGTGTCAAATGACTGGAAAAGTAATCATGGAGTCATAGCACCATGCAAATGAGAAGCGACTTCAAGAGGTCAGCCAGCCCAACCGCTTACTCAAGATAAGTTCAGTTAGAACAGGTTGCTCAGGACCTGGCGCACTAAAGTTAAATAACTCCAGGGACAGAAATCCCACAATTTCTTTAGGCAATCTGTTCCAACATCTCACTTCTGGCGTTGTTAAAAACCCTTATATTTATTGGAATTACCAGTGTTAAGTCTTGTGTCCATTCCCTCTTGTCATATTATTTTGCCTATTACTCTGTCCATGCTGCTCTGAGAAGATTGTGGCTCTGTCCACTCTGTACTTTCCCATTTAGTAGTTGAACATAGTAGTAACATTCCTCCCTTTAGGTTTCTTTTAAGGCTAAAAATTTCCTGTTCTTCTCAGTCCCTTCTCATATATTAAATGATTCAGGTAACTAACAAGAAATAAGCAACAAAGAAAGAGACCTCAGGAATTGGAAAACATGGGGATAAAGCAATAATTTCCAGAAATTAAGCTGAATTAAACTTCACGAAGCATGTTGGAACAAATACGTGGAGGTAATTATTTCAACCATGTATGAAGACAAATACAAGAAAAGTAGAATTAGGGCTACTGAAGAACTGGATGAAAAAGAAGAATTGCATATGGAATATTTTTCTACTTCCAAAGTGAAAGAAATGGGTAATTTCAGGGGAACAGATAATTATTACTGCGGAATCATGAAAGGATCAACCTATGGAATCACAGATCCAGTATTTTTTTTTTAAATGGTTTCCTTTATCTTGAAGTGCTTCTATATGCTTGGAGAATGATGAACATACATAGAGTGTGTTTATTGGGAAAAAATAACTTGAGCAACATACATCTATTAGTAAAGTGCTATATAAAGTTCAGGACATGCTTTGAAAGAAAGAATAATTAAAAATATCAAATTAAATGAGAAACTGGATAAAGTGTCACAAAATTTTTTTGAAGGTAGAAATTTTCAAGCCTACTCCAGCACCTTCTTCTTTCAGGAATACAAATTATTTTCTAGAGAAAAGAAATAAAGGACACCTAATAAACCAGAATTACAATAAAACATGAGATGAAATTCTATCTTTCTAAACTGGAGAGTGAAGCTGATAAAAGAAGTGTCAGGAAAGGAACTGGTTAAAAGGCTACAGTCATATGTGTGATATAGGTTAAAGGGTGGTTGCTGGTGGACTTCCTCTAGAGAAAGTATTGGAATAAATCTTTTACGGTCTTTTTGTTAATGATCTGTGAGCTCAGTGTTTAGAACACCAATGAATTTCAATAATGGGATGTATCTGGGAGGCATCATTAATGCACAAGAGGATCTATGACACTGGCAAAATTGGATGACCTTGAGAACAATGATTGTAAAAATGCACTGGAATTTAAAATATAAATTAAAAGGGTCTAATATGAAGGTTTTCTGCTATAAGTTATGATCTCACCATTAGAAAAGACAAAAGAATAGATTTTTTGCTTGATCAAAGAATGATGAAAGTGGCCAAAAGGATATGGCACTGAAACTCTGGGATGCATCAGATAGATACTATTAACAGAGGCAAGTTACTCATATTAAGACTTGTAACTGTACTATTAACAGAGGGAAGAGTGGATGTGACTAGTTGAGAACTTCTTCAGTATCACGATACTGCATTGATGATCTGTGTTTGATAAAGATAACTAAAGCCAGAAAAGGGCCAGAGAAAGGTTAGCAAGGTCGCTGGGTGGAGGGAAGAGCAAACAAAATGTCCTGGGTTTTTATAGCCCAACAAATTGAACACCAAAAAAGTATTTAACATAGGCCTACATGATTTGAACATGATGCAGTTATCTGAAACTACTGGAAATGAAACTCTTCCAGGCTGATTTTTCTACATATGCTGATTTCAATTTTTTTTTTACTATGCACTATGGAATTTCTCTTAAAATGATGTTAAAATGCAGCTATAAATTATTCAGAGCCTAGGCAGGGGGAATTAAAAGTGTTTAAGTAAAATAGCATATGCCTAGACACTTTCATCTTTTCTTGAAAAGTCATTAGATGCATGCAAGGGAGAAAACCTATGGAAAAGGTGTGGAGTTAACTCTTGTCTCCAGTGAGGACAATGTGTGAAGTGAATGGTCCTGCTTTCCCCCTGGGAAAATCCCAAAAGGATGACTAAGTTTAAAAAAGGAGCTTAGAGAGTAGAAGTTTATTGTTACTGTCACGCAATCTCTCCATTGTTCATGTTCACTGTTCAAATTTAGAAGTGTTAACTTTTTTAGAGAATATAAAGTTGAGATTATAAAAGACTAATATTCTCAGAATGAGCAAATTAGGGCAAGTCCTGTTTTTTTAATCTGAGGAAATATTTTAGAGGAATCAGAAAAATACAAATGCTTAAACACTCTTTCTTTGGAGTGAAAGAATCCTAGGTTGTGGGAGAGAAGAGGCCCATAATTTTACTATGTCTTTCATTGTCACTTAATAAATTTCAAATATTATTGAGAGCAGGTTCACACAAGACTCTGCTATTTGTCTTGTGAAATACACAAGAACTCTTAGGACAGTTCATCTAAATCACTTTGAAACACCCAACAGCCCAATACTGTAATGCAAACAGAATTATTTTATAAATCAGTCAGGAGAGACAATTCTTCAAAAAGTATGCTACATTACTGGAGGCAAATGGATCTCTATTTCATTATATAACAATGAAAATAACTCAATTTAAGTGTATAATGATCCAACTCAGCAGTCCATGGCAACAAAAATTTAATATGAACCTTACCTAGTTTGCTGACATGTCCTCCTCTAGAAGCCACTATAGGCTCTTCAGTATACAAAAGAATTGGCTCTAATCTTTAATATTGCTAAGCAGCAGGGAGCAAATAGGCATTTTAGCACAGCTTTGCTTTTTATAAACGCATTTAATATGTTCACATACTCCTAGGCACAGAATTGTGTGTCAAAAGTTTTGTTATTAGAATATGCTCTCCCAAAGTAGAGAAATGGTGTCTGTACTCCTGCGATGTACTCTCAAATGGACTGTATGCCAGTGCAATATGGCAAAAGACCCTGGCATAAATTTTTTTTGGGAATAGCGTGTTTTCTGACTATCTCCTGACATAAATTAGAGCAACGATAAAATGAATGGGCTCTGGGGAACTGTTATAAAGAGAATCACTCTATTAAATACAAAAACAAATGTAATTGCCTCCTTGTTTTTTTCACTGGCTTTACATATACAGCATTTAAAGAGTACAGGCTAATGCCTTTATTAAGTAAGTTTTGGTAACTGCTTATTTTATGAAATTGAATAATATGGTTCAGGTAACTGTGCTGAGGTAAGTACAACAACAGATGAATAAGCTGTTAGAAGAAAACTATATTTACACCTCAATCTTAGGTGTTCAAAAGTCAACCATTGTGTCAAGTTAAATTACATTTGTTATTTTTGAGTTTGCAAGGAAATCAGAGGGTATAAGGTAGGAGCATATCTTTGCTAATTCTGGTTATGGTGCAGTGCCTTAATAGGTACATTGGCCTTGCATTAAAGAAAGGTGAAAACTAGCATGCAGAAAAGCTATTCTTTGCAAGAAATGGGAAGTTTTATACTGAAGTGACTACCTGGCCTCTGGAGTCTGGTTTCCCGTAATCAGAGATTACTGATATTTAGCTGAAAAGGATCTGGGTCAGATTTGTCTCACCAAACTTCTTGTGCTCTGGGCCACAATAGCCCTTCCAATACCCCTTAATACATTGAAAGCCAATTGTAAAAGGTTAATGGAGAAAGAGAGTCCAGCATCACTGGAAGAGAAATAGGAAACAGGGGTATTTATGGTAGAAGGAGCTGTGATGAAGATGATATTTGAGGGAGGTGAGTATGAAAAACTGCAAAATCTAGGGCTAAGAAATTGAGTGGAAAGGTGTGGGGGTTCTCTCAAAGAGGTCCAGGCTTGACTGAGTCATAGTGTGTTTACCATAGCACAACCTCACCGCACTGAGCTATCATTACACCTTAGCTGAATCACAGGGTGAGTTTTATTTTGCTTCAGATTTTTTTTTTTTAACAGCAACACTGAAAGTTAGTCACTTCAATATAACTTTAGCCTCATGGAGAGAGATAGGCATTTTAAAACAAGATCGATTACCCAACATCCACTTTAAGGTGAGATGTATTGGGCTATAGGAATATCTGATTCTCTGCATTAAGTCCTTTGCCTTGCCTTGCCTTGCCTTGCCTTGCCTTGCCTTGCCTTGCCTTTGCCTTGCCTTGCCTTGCCTTGCCTTGCCTTTGCCTTGCCTTGCCTTGCCTTGCCTTTGCCTTGCCTTGCCTCTGCCTTGCCTCTTCCTTGCTGTTTTGTTTTGTTTTGTTTTTATTTTCATTTTGTGCATGAGAAAGGGATTCTACTGGTATAGGCATTTTCAGTCAGAAATGGTATTATAAGGACTAACCTTCGTATCCACATAGAGTTGGCATGTAGCAAGTCTTCCATGGATAAAGCTACAGCAGCAGCACACACAGTGGTGTGTGACAAATGATGTCAGCACTCTGTTACGAAGTCTCAGCTTGCCTCCTCCCCTTCTCTTGATTGCCCAGCTCTCAGAGTTCAAAAGATTTGTGTTCCTGCAGCCAATGATGAAGGGAACAGAAAACCAGTTACTCTGAGAAAAGTCATCCTGCAGAAGTGGGAATTTTGGCATTTCACTCCATTATATTATGCTATTCTTTCAGTGACTGCTGACAGTTTCCTATTTAGTGTTGTCAGTCTTTTCCTGTGTTTCTTTTCTAAAGACCTTTATTTTTTTTCATTTTATTTTTTAGCTACCAAACAGTCACCTGACACCTTGTGAAATGGGACCTGAGCACCGATGAAATTGAAAGAGGGTGTCATCCAAGGATGCAGTCTGAGGCAACTGTGGGACAATTCTGCTCTTGCCTTCCCTGCTCCATTTCATTTCTCAGTTTTCACGTCATTCAGCCCACTACATGGGTAAAGCTAACTTAGTAAAGGAAGGGGGAAAACAAAGAAAGAAAAGGGAAGGAGGTCATAGAAATTAAAGCTAGCATTTTGCTTCAGGCTTATCACAAAAATTCAATGTGAGAAAAAAAAGAAGAGGCAAAAGAGGAGGCAGAGATGTTTTATATTCTCATGAAATCAGTGCCATATAGTTTCCTTTGTCTATTTTTTGATTCATTAATGGGTATCCACAAAGGTTAGAATAGAGCCTAGGTAAAGCATTTCCACTTGGAACTATAGTTTTGTGTTGGCACTAGACTCTAGAGCATTAGATAATACTTTCCATAATTAGGAAGGAAGCTTGTTTTATATACAGTAAGATGCCTAATGAGTTGTTCCCCTCCCCACCATGAAACTGATATTATTCTGATTAAAATAACTTTCAATGTTTAGATTTTTTTTTTTGCTTATTTTTCTTTTCTCCTTATGGGAAGTACAGCACCTCTGAAGAGACCTGGATCTCTGGTTGGTGTTAGCTACTGACTGAGTGAAAGTCTTCACTAAGAAAACTGGTAGAGACAGCATCTCTATTTTCTTCCATGTAGTTACCCCTGTGCCACCAAAATGACTTTCGAGGTTTGGGGAAAGAAAAAATCTCATTAGAGTAAACCTTGCTGATTTTGTTGTTTTATTGCAGAGTTCTTACCTCTACTGACATCATGTTTAGTTAACAGCTGACTTCTTTTAATCAGCTAGTAGGATTATTAACTCCTTTAAATGAAAATGGCCTTAAGAAAATGAGTTTGTCATGGAGTGCAATCACAAACTCGAAGGACTTGATATTGTTTATCTCTCCTAGAATTCATTCAGAATCTTTGCTATTCTTTTGGATTACAGAGACTTATTTTGAGAGATGTACAGTTGAACATTGATTCTATGAGTAAAGCAAATGCATGGTACACCTTCTACATAGTACATCTGACTTCACACAGGACTGGGCATTTGGACATCCTCCAAGATGGCAAGATGCTATATGCGATGCTTTATCTTATATCTTATCAGAGATTTTGAAGGCTCTCATTTTTGTAGCAGAGTCCTCATTTATTATCCTTCAGGAAATTTTAGCTGCATTTCTCTGTCTGTGTTACCATATGAACGCAGACTGCATAGTGTAAATGTAGTATAAAGACAGAGTCCTGTAGCTGATTCAAATAGCTGATAGTGGGGTTCTTCCTGCATAAAACCATTTGAAGGTTCAAGGCCCAAGTCTACAATGACAATAAAGATAAAGATAGGAGAAGACTAAATGATTATATAATGATGATTAAACACCAAAGCCTTTCTCTAATAAAGAAATGAGGTATGACCTAATTACTACAGTTTGCTAGTAAAGATCGATACATTTATCATTTAATTCTTTGCCATGGTTAAAATTGCTCCTCCCTCTTCTCTAATAAAGAAGAACTTTTAAAATCTTTTCAAAGTTTTAAGTCTAAGGGAAATGTCATGTCGCAGACTGGGATTCGAGTAGTCACAATCGAACTATGATAACTTGAGAAGTTACTCTGCCACAACTGCATT
The DNA here is from genome assembly GCA_034781795.1 of Crypturellus tataupa. NCBI lineage: Eukaryota > Metazoa > Chordata > Aves > Tinamiformes > Tinamidae > Crypturellus > Crypturellus tataupa. The sequence goes on along the minus strand of JAWLRI010000991.1, from coordinate 202,889 downwards.
TGATATCCACCTTAGTGCAAGATAAAATGTTAAAAGTTTAAGATTAAACCTTGAACTTCCTGCAAATTAGATTTTTTCACAGAGCAGTAAGTTAACACTCGTGATTGGACTGCACCATAAGCATGTACATCATTCAGTCGGTTGGCTCATTTGTCAGGATGACCTGGGAAGCCACTGAAGTTTGCTCATGATTCATTAAGTGCTAGAGTTTCAGTAAACTGCTCTGGTGTTGTGGAAAGAGCAGGATGCAAGTTGCTTTTAGTTCCTTGGCATGTCCCATGACGATATGATTTAAGCATGGGTGCCTCTGCATTCCCCTATCTTGCTTTGAAGGACTTTTTAGATAGCAGCAATAGGATAAAAGTAGCATTGTGAGATCTGAATAGCTGTTGAATTAGATAACACAGTCTTGCTCTTGTTTAAGACAGGACATTTCTTTAAAGATATAATAGAAGAAGAAAAGACTGTTATCCTCCTTCATTAGTGAATCTTCCTTAGAGAGAAGTCTAACAGGAGATCCAAAGCAAAATAAATATTATAATTCAGTGAACCCCTAAAACCAGTGCCTTGAGGAACTAAACTGGTCCCAGTACTTTATTGCCATAAACTTCCTTTCCTGTCTTGTGCCTCGCTTGTCTGAGGGGTGCTGGTCATCCCATAGGTATGTACACAGCACAGCAGACATTTCATGCTCTTATTCTAAAACACTCATAAACCTAGGCCACAACTGGATCTATTTTTAATCTCCTCATTTTTCCTCTTCAGTTTCCTTCTGAAGAATGTAATTTATGAGATGCTTTGTATAATCAGTAAGTCACAGAAGAGATGGGAGTCTGATCTCCAAACTAGTGGCCTGGATGTGATTCATGCTGGTATGACATGGTCTGATGTCTGGATTCTGATCTCATTCCCAGTTCCCAAGAGGGTAACTGAGAAAGGATGGGGAAGCATGACTCCAGGAGGGGAAAAGAGGAGCAACTGAATGCAAAGCTGAGCCTGCAGCCTCTTCATATACACATTACAGTGCCCTTAATCCCGGTTAAGGGAGCCAACATCTACCAGAACAGCTCACATTTCCCTGGCTAGATTCAGTTCACCAAATCCTCCTTCTAAACTGAAACTGTGATTTTCCTTTTATGGTATGTACCCTCTCCCTCTTGACTCAAAAGAAATGTAGGTAAAATTGAGACAGTCCTGTGTGAGGTTCCTCTGCTACAAAATAAGCGTTGCCTTGAAGAGAAAGTTGCGTATCAGCTGACTGGTTGGCAATGAGCTTTTTACCATAAGCCTTGCCAGAAGAAGGCTTTAGTTACAGTTTATTTTTGAAGTTTAAGCTCTTTCATTAGACTTGTTTTATTTATCCAGGCAGTTACAGGGGAAGAGGATTGCAAACAAGTAGATCAAATGATTAACCTGAAGAATTTGCTCTCAAGATGGCAAACAACACACATGAAATGCGGTTGTTGCAGTTCCAGCAGCAGAATCCGAATTTCATCAGTGAGACAAATGGTGAAGTTGATTCTACTTTCCCTTGCTTCTATGAAGCTGCAGCATCTGATCATGTCTGTTTAATTAATCTTTGGAAGAACTCAAGAGATTAAGTGGCAGACTGTAGTTGTGGGCTCTGAAATTTCCGAGTGAAAGAGAAATTACTGAATAAAACTTTTATAACCTTTTTTCACCACCTTTGAAACCTTCAATAAAAAGATGATTATTACTGCCACTGCTGATGAAGGTATACAAAACAGTGAATTCTATGGTGCTTTCCTCAGGATTTTGCCTTGGTGTTTGTCAATATTAAATTCAAACAAGAACAACAAAAAAAAAAATGTTTTGTGCATTATTGTTCCTGAATGAGCTGAGGTTTTTGCCAAATTTGCAATGAATGTGTTGGTTTCACTATTCTAAAATGAGAAATGGATGGACTGATAAGATATAAAAGCTTAGACAGGTTGTACAAGTTGTTCTACTTATCAGAGAGCATAGTATTGCTAGGGCAGGAGTTGAGGAGCAGCAGGCTTGTGGTCTGTTGCTCTGCTGTGATGCAGTAAGTATATGTCCCTTCTTCATAGGCAGCCTAGAGTGTTTCCATTTCCTCTTCTCTGACCCTCTTTCACCCCTTAACTCTTAGAATGTTAGATGTGCTTTTTAACTTTAAATTGAAATCTTAGGCTTTTCATAAAAGATGTTCATTTCAGGTCTTTAGTTCTCTGAAGAACTTATATTCATTGATCGAAAGCTGTACGATTACAGTCACAACAAGGTGCTTCTTACTCCTCTATTCATCCTACAGATTTTATGATCTTGCAATATGATATGATATTTTATGATCTTCATGCTGCAGTTTTAAAAATCCCTTTTTATTACCTCAAATTTTCAGATAACTTTGTGATCAATCCTTTCTGTCCCCAACGAACGATGGTTGGGGACCATCGATAGTGGCCCGTCTGTGTTGTTCTCCCTGGCCTTGTCACCACATGGAGGGTTCCGCAGTTCCAGGTCCAGATGTCCCTCAGATATTTGTACTGATTTGGGGTATAACATCATACCTCTGTGTTCTGTTCTTCCAAAGAAACCTCAGAAACTCAACATGGCTTGTGCTCCCTCAAGGCTCCTGGACAATCAGGACTGCAGGGTACTTTGTGAAGTGCCTTTTCCCTTCAATCTAGAAACATATCCTTTGAGTTGAGACCAAATCTGTAAATTATTGGGGCAGTTCAGCTGTTCCTCTGTTCCCCAAAAAGGACCAGAGAAGGAATGAGAGAAATAACAGTGAGTTCCAGCATGGCAACAGGTCAGTTGGACTACTGCAGTAGAGGTCTGTTTCATTCATCACCTGCTGGATAGTAATGTGAAAAGATTTCATTTGTACTATATCAAAGTGTGTCTTTGTTAAAACAATTATTTATTGCATTTCTCCAACTGCAGTTATAATTTCTCAGCACTGATGTGGAGACTGACTTTCAGCTGCCTTCCACAGACTCTTTCTGCTTGTAAATGTACTATCCTTTTTTTCTTCTTTCTGTTTAGGCTAAACACAAGGAAAAGAGCAAACTTTTGCAGGTCTATGTGTCTCTGTCAGTCACATAGGCACAGGAGGACAGTGATGCAATATCATTTGGAATGTAATAAAAGAATCTTTCTTTTTCAGGATAATGGATTTTCATGCGTTTTAATAATGTTTACCATGTTATAGAATATTAACCACTTTCTCTACCCCTCCCTCCAGTTCTGATTAAATTTTGCACATGGAATTGAGCATTCAGTTGTCTGCAAAGCTATGGAAGCAATTTTTCCTGGTTCTAACTGCACTACCTGCTTCACTTACTCTTACGATAGTATTTAGATTCAGTTGAACATTGTTTATCTTGTGTATTTAACATAAATTCCTTGAAAAGGTGATTTTTAGTATATGAATGTTTTTGAGATTTTGCAACAGTCAGATCCTTGACTCTGAAGTGCCAGCAGGGATGAAAGAAGGGATTATGTAGTTCTATTTGTTAACATCCTTATAGTTATTTTATCTCCTAAGAAATCCAGGGCAGCAGAAAGTTCAAGGGAAAAGAGCATTGCAATAGTAGAGAACAGGAAGTCACTTATGAAAGTTTTCAGCCAAGTTTCAAATATGGTAAGAGATAAAATATTTTAGATCCTCTTTTCCTTTTCCTCCAAAAGCCATAAAGGCAAAGAAGTCTCACGCTTCAGGAAAGTTCAGAAGGCATTAATGCTTTAAGTTTCTCCTGCACAGGCTCTGGGAGCAGCCATTTCTTATCATACAGACTTTTCACTTTGGATAAGAACCAATAATTCTAGCAGGAAAATAGTGCTATTATTTCTCTGCTATGACCCTCGGCTTCTGGATAAACTTTGATGGCTCATACAAAGACGCCTGAAAGGCAACATCATGAGCTCCCCATGCATGTGTAAAGTGTCTTATAGTTCCAGAGAGATGCTAGTTCAGCACTGGTTTCCCTGGAAGAGTGTGGAAGGGAGCAGCCCCAAGCACCAGCCGTGTCCCAGAGCTGCAGGATGCTGCCACAGCCCCAGGTTTTTGCGATTTCTGCTCCGAGGGCACAAGGTGGGCGCTGATGCCGGTGGGCACTGATGCTCCATGTGGCCTGCGCGGCGCAGGGCGGCCTCCACATGCCAGCGGATCCGGCCAAAGCCCTTTTTATAGGGTCAAACCCTACCCTTGTGCAACGAGCAGGATGGTGGCCACCGATGCTGGCAAGGCCAGACTTTCTCCCGGGAGGGAAATCTTCATTGTAATCAGAGATAGGCAGGCAGGCATCACTGGATATGTAATAAATAAATAAATAAATAATAATAATAAAAATAAAAATCCTCCCCTCTCACTATTTTCTTCCTATGGAGCCTGTTTTCCACTGTGCTGAGGGTGGAGGTTAATTTTTCGCAGTGTCTTAGGCCTGGCAATCTGCGAATTAGTCAGGGCTCCCTATTTGCTATATCCCTTGCCAGGTACCAGCTACAATTGTAGGAGGGAGCCTGTAACTCATGCTGCTGTAACCCCCATTTCCTCTCCTCTTTTCCCTTCTCCAACATCTTTTCCATCCCCTCTTGGCTAGATGTTTGCAAGGAGAGCAGTAAGCACTGGCTTTCGTGCTGGGGATGGTGCTTTGCTTCCACTTTATCCAAGTGGGATCTTTGCTAGAGAGGCAGGACAATAAGGAGAAAAAAAGCAGAAAGGCATTTTCAGGCACACAGTGAAGCACATCTGTTGTTTCTCAGATTAGTATTGAGCCCATAATAGTTGTCTGACAATTTGCAAGTTGGATTTATAAATCTGCCCTTGTAAGAGGTTGAGTTATAAACGTACTGTGCAATTTATAGACCCTGCCAGCAAATCTTAACTGCAAACTCTTGATTTATGCAGTATCGTTTTAAACAGTGATTTTAGTTTGTTTTTGACTAAAGTATTTCAGTACGTGCTAAGTCAGAGGAAAAATTTCCATATCCTAAAAGGGATTAACAAATCTTAAATCAGATCTCTGAGTCCTACAACAGATTTACAAATCATACCAATAAATCCTAAATAAAACTTTGTCTTTTTTTTTTCCCTTTGGCTCACAAATCCTGATTTTGCAGCTGGTTTGTAAGGAAGTGATTTATAAAGCAAGAATTTAAAGCTCAACTGTCAGCATGATCAACTCTGAGAAGTCTGGCTCTCACATCTTATCTGAGTGATTTGATTTACAAGCTGTAGTTGGGCTCTCTTTATCGCGGATTTTCCCCCGAAACTTGGATTCGTTTGTTATGAGATCTACAAAAGGTTAAACTCACTGTATGCCATGGATTGACTGGCCTGGCAGTGTTATGGAAAAGGTGATACCTAATCAGATTGCAGCTGGCAAAAGTGCTCTGCACAACATTTGGTTGTCAGAGAAAACAAACAACAGCTGAGCAATAAATTCTTGAAATGTTAATAAGCTGAGATCCCTGCCTCTTTCTTCTTGCATATATCTGTAGAGCACAACGTACACCTACAAACGCTGTGATAGCAAAGATGTAAGTCCTCATGCCACAGTGCACTTCTTAAAGTCCCATTAGAGGTAAGATTAAACACGGACTACATACTTTACTGAGTATGAGTCGACTTCTTAAGCACAAGCTTCAACTTGTCTTTTTGAACATTGCTGAACTAGATCATATTTAATATCTGATTCTTTTTTGGATTTGAGATCAGATTTTCTCTCTAACTCACATCAATAGTTGAGTTTGAAACTGAGAAATATATAAATGCCAGACAATTGAAACCACATAATTACTGAATGCATTTTGGAGATCAAAATCAATGTAATAAGCTTTCTCCTTCCTGGGACAAAACCAAACAAAAAACAAAACAAGACAAAACAAAAACCTCAATGTTCGAAAGCAGCTTCACTCATGAGAATATATTTGATTTATGGAATATTTAAGGAATTTGTTTCTGCTTGACAGATTAGCTCCCACTAATCAGATAAGTAATTTAAAAATCGCTTTCTATATCTGAGTGATCACGCTAAATGCCCATTTTTTGTTTTCTTGATCAATAATCAAGCTTTCTTTATCTCCTCTAACATTTTTTCCTTCTACTGCTCTTCACCTCCCCGTTATTGATTTAATACCAGGAATCTTTTCATATTAAAGAACCTGGCAAGTAGTGTGCATTGGCCTTATATACAAGGAGCCCATGTCTGTGCTACTGTTTGGATTTGCTTGCTAACAGGTATATACAACACCTTGCAGATGGGTGTTTCAATCACAGACTCTCTCAGACATTAATTTCATTATCACCTGAGCTCCTTTGTATCTACAGCTAGAGGACATAGTCCTATAACACAATGTTCAAACCCATATAAATATTCTCGTGTTTCAATAATGTCAGTCAATATTTGCCTAAACTCAAATGCAAGTCGCTGGTTGTGTTTTAAGTGTTGAAAAAGTTATGTGTTTAAGAGAATGTATTAAGTAGTACAAATTAAATATGCCTCTAAAAATAAAATTGAAAGTTGATTGATAGAATTAGATTATTTAAAATTTCTGAATTATCTTCCTAATACAACATTTTTTCCTAGTTTTGAAGCTGTCAGTATACCTCCTTTTAAAACTTAATTAGGACCAGCTAGTTTTATACACAGATGTATTTATATCAGGTGTGCATGTGCCTATCAAATCCAAACGGTATGAGTTACAGCTGTAGGAAAGGTGTTTAACTGGGGCTGAATAGTCACTGGGTTGTTACTCGATTAGTGTAATATTTCCTCCAAGGCACAAAACAGATGGGTGGATGGCCAGTCAATGCTCATCTGTATTCTGCTTTCGTTGCTGTTCCAGATTTACCCCAGTTTCACACCAGCTTCATGCCAAAGCAGATGGAAACCTGATGTCTTGCAAAAAAATCAGTGCAAAACCAGCAAGTCTGTTACCTTCTCTGTAAAATTCCCCCAAGCTTCCGACAAAGTGGGCTGGGTTATTCTGATGCAGCTAAAACACCTAACTTTTAGGCGGATAAACACAGAGATTTGACAGACAGCTGCCTGGATTTGAAGAACCAAGAGCCAACACGCTGGTGCCTACTGATTACACAGTGATTATTTAAATCCTTGTTTGTTGTTGGAAGCTGTTTACAGAGCACAGCAGCCCATCAAGAAGAGACTTCCCAATCTGAACAAATAAATCTGGTAATCCTAATAGCAAACAAAGTGTTACAGAAATGATGAAAAGCTTGGAGTAGGGTGGGAGGTAGAGTGTGGATCAAAGTAACTTTGTCAGTGCATGCCTCCCTGTACCGGTGCCTGCTGCTAAATTTTCAGGGGCTGGGCACGGTTGCTACTTTGAGTTAGGGCAGCAGGTTGTACTGATAAGAAAATATTACTTAAAGATAAACATAATTACAAACACGGGTTTGTGCCTCTTTCTTTAAACCTAATTATGATAGTAGTATGGTTTTGATAATGTGTGAGGCTATTCCAGAATAAATACATATCTATTACTGCTCAGAAAAGCTATGCTTTACTTTAGCCATGCTTATTTTTACCAAAGTGTACCACAAGTACCTCAGGAAGAGCTGCAGGGTTTGAAGAGCCATTTGAACTTTAATTGCAAGGAACACAAGAATTCAAAAATTTGCTTTGTGGCTTCTGTGGCTTTAACAAATCAGAAAAAATCTAATCTTGAAACTGCCATAAATGCATTTACTCTTCTACCTCAGAGAAATAGGCAGTAAAACTTACTAAAAAAGGTTATATAGATCTGTGAAAGTGAACAGTGGAAGAGCAGTCTTTGCTTTTTATTATTGCAGTTGACCTGCATGCATGTGTACAAGGGGGCGTTTGGTTTTGCTCAACTGCAGACCAAAATTTTCAAAAACATCTTTCCCCAGATAAACTGCTCACTGAAAATGTTGGTGACTTAATATGAGGACAGGAAATAAAGTGAAATGAGAGGTCTTTTCTGGTGGTTGTTTGGGCTGATAGAGCATCTCAATGCCCTTATGTGAAGCACCAGCCTGCCCTGCACTCTGTGGGAGAGTGGCTGTGGCAGCAAGGAGAAGATGTGAACTTTGGGGTCCTGGGGATCCTCTTGTACCCCCCAAGGGCAGGTTGGACCATAGGACTGAACACAGGGACGGCCTTTACTTGGTTCATATACAAAGTGTCACTTAAGTGATCCCTGAATTTAATTTCACAGATGTTTGTTGAGATTAATACTGATTTGGACCATGGTAATTGGTGCGGGAGGCAGTTAGGTTCACAAACCTGTCAAAATGTTTTACTTCAAAACTTTTTTTTGTTTGTTTTGTTTTGTTCTTTAAATGTATGAAAATGTTTGACTGAAAAGAGAAAGCAAAATATTTTTTTCAAATTGTTCCAATGGGCTCAACTCAATCAAAATGTTTCAGTTTGGGACAATCTGACATTAAAAGAGTACAGTTTAGTGTTTTTTTTTTTTCTTTCCTTTTACAGTATTTTACTAGTTCATCAGGATATTTTTCTCATCCATTGAAGCTCGAATAACTCATACCCTAATGGGTCAGACTGTCCTGCCTGCAGTGTGTAAAATGCGAGCTGTTACTGTAATGCATTACAGATTGCTTTGGGACAATGCGGGTGTTTGCCTCCTAAAAAACAATCCTTCCAAAGCCTTGTGACATCTTGCAAGGTTTGGATTGAATTTTGAACTGAAAAGAAATAAGCATTTGCCTGTAGGACTGCTTTCAGTTTTCAGTTGCTTTAGTTGAATATGTTCATATTTCCCTGCAAAATGTTTCAGGTTTTGGTTAAACTTTTTTTTTGGTTAATTTTTTTTTTTTTTTAATTTGCTTTCAGGCATTTGAGGCTTTTTTTCTTCCAAAGACATCATGATTCTGTGTAGAAATAAGACATTACTATTGGGGAAAAAAAAAAAAGAAAACTTTGAGAACTCTCCGGTCCAAACGTATAATCATTTTCCATTAAAAATAAATATTCTATTCTTTCCATCAGGCTAATACACTGCTTTGCGGCTGTACCCATGCTCATATATATACAGATATAAACAGCCACACTTGGCTGAGGGACCTAGAGCCTATAAGCATTAAAGATAAGCTGTTGCATTTTACTCTGTGATATAAAACACTAACAACCATTTCTCAGCATCATAAAAAGAGAGGTGAGTAAACGTGTTTTATATTTAACTTGTGAGATTTTCAACTCACTCTGGACAGGAAACCCTTGAACAATAAGCTATCCTCTCAAACCTTTCTATACATTTTCGCTAAGAAAGAGGTGAGAGAAAAAAAAAAGCTTTCTCTCTAGGTAGCTGGGAGACTAAAAGGCTCCATGGTGAGACAAGAGAATAGTAACCCTCCATGCTTTCTTCTCTGGGTAGCAAGAGCAGAGACTGCTTTTCCAGCACTTTGCCTTTTCTCCCCCTTTTTCCCTTGATGGTGGAAATCATCCAGGTCTCATGTCCTGGCAGCCACTAGCTGTGCGGAGAAACCTCTCTGACTTCTCTCCCTGTTAAATCACTTGAGAATTAGACTTAGGTTTTCAAATCTCAGATTTTTATAAAGATTCTATGTTTCTCATAAAAAATGACAACAACAACAAAAATGAAAGCATATTATTGGAATATGTTTGCTTACAGAAATTAAAGTAGTTGTTAACCAGAAGTCCTGAGTTTTCTCAACTGGTGGGGCTCTTAATAGCTCCTTCTATATGCCCTCACACCAGGCCATATTTCAAGTAGAGAAGAGAGAGACATCTAACAAGATAAACTTTTCTTTTTGTCTTTAAATTGCAGGTCAGACTTTTCTTTGCCTTTTAACAATGAAAAGAAGCAGGCACAGGAATTGACTTCACAGTGCTGCAGATTAGGTTTGTGTACTCATGCAGACATAAATGAGAATTCTAAGGCAGGCACCATCTCACAGTGGGAAGAAATGGAAAATTAAACCTCTTATTATTGTATTGGAAATTATAGGATTATATCTATCACCCATAGCATATTACAAATATTGTAGCCAGCTTTGTTTGGTGGATTTGCCAGACTGTAAAACTGGAAATGTATAAGTATCAGTTAAAAAAAAAAAAAAGTAATAATTCCAAGTTGTTCTTTTTTTTTTTGTGCTATAATTTAAAGCTTTCTTAAAGGGAGCAGAACTATCTCTTTAGCCTCATCTGCTTTCTAAGTTATATTATGTCCACTAAAGGAGAAGCATAATGAAGACCATATCCTTAAACATCTGCATCCATTTGATCAGTAGATCAAATCACTGCTTCCCTTAGGTATATTTGATCTGACCTTATTCTTACTGGCTTCACTTGCAGCAAGGATCTCTTTGCTGTCAGTTTGTTTAATAAACATTTAATATGAATCTAGTTCAGCAGGATGAAGCTTAAAACTTGGAAAGTTTTGTTTTTCCTTCTGCTATCGTAAATGTTCCTAAAAGAATACCCCTTCCAAAACAGAAGTTCATTTGTGGAAAGAAAAACAACACAGACTTTAGCAAGGAGCAACACTGAAGCTTTCAAATATTTTTCTTTGACTTTTTGACACAATTAAAGAAAAAAAAGCTAAATAGTTTTTTTGCTTATTTACAAATATCCTGGAATTAATTTGTGTATTTGAGAAAGAAGAACTGGCCCTAACTGGTTACTTTTCCCAGTTGGGATTCTTATCCATTATGAATGTGAGTGCTTCCAAACATGCTGGGCCATGGAACAGAGCCATATCAAGGCGAGACATGTATATTCGGGTTTCTCAGGCATCCATGATCAATGAATGGAATGAATTGTTAAACAGTACTAAATAAGAACAAAAGCCCCAGTGAAGTATTCCCTTACTTAGAAGCAGCTTTCTGTTTCAATCTCCGTATTCAATTACGTCATGGGATAGTATGCAGGGGACACTGAGCCAGAATAGCTTTAATCAAATAATGAAACTGAAAAGGACTCCTACCCTCAGTATCATTTTATTGCGACTAATATTGTTATTGTCTGCAGTGTCCATATCAGAGAATCTGGATTGATTTAATCATTCCAGGCAAGGTTAGAGAATATCTTTAGTATACGTGTCCATCAGCATATCTTTATGAAGATCATACCGATTTACATCTGCCCAGGGTTATACCTGGTAACTTTATACTCCAGACCTCTCTGAGAGATCCTGGTTGAACTTTGATTCACGGTTAGAGATCATGAAAGGGAGCACCGTCATTTGAAAAGCTGTGGCACGTGCTCTTTCCCATGTGAGAGCAGGGTACCTTTCCTGTCAGCTGAGAAGTGGCAAGAGAGCCTGTCATCGTCCTTTCCCTCCGCTCCTTGCTGGTGTTGCTGCCAGTGCAAGACTGGACCTGTTCCTGTGCTTGAGGAACACGGAGGGCTGCCAAGATCCGATGACTGCCAAGGATAAGTGATTACTAGGAATGCTATGAGGTAAGGAAAAGCTTCTTGGTTTTCCCCCTCCTCTAGTACACCCATATGTGGTCAACCACAAGCTGGACTGAGTACAATGTTTGAATCAAGCCAGATGCAATAACCCTTAAATCAGCCTGTGACAAGGTGAGAGGGAAAGAAGGACGTGGTTACTCAGGTTTGGCAGTAGAGGCTTGATGGTTCCACTAAAAAAAAAAAAAAAAAAGAGAGAGAAAAGGATGGATTTAAGTTATTGCTATGATTAGGCCTTTGGTGAACATAATTAGGATTCATCAGCTAACATGGAACTATGCTTGGGGACAGGTCTGAATGGTCAAATATGGGGTGAATTTGATTTGTGAACTTGTGTGAGCAAGTTATATGAGGATATTTCCATCCACAGAATGTCTTCTTGCTCACTGCTATGCTCAGTGACAAACATGATGCAGGTGGCACGAACAACAATATGTGATTCCCACTATTCAGTCTTTCTTTGTTTGAAAGATTCCTGATGTCAAACCAGGGGCAGAAATGACAGCATGCGCTTATTGAACCACTGTGAGATATCAGCAATAAAGATGAGATTGAATCTGAGCATTATCTGAACAGAATATAATCTCAAGAGATGACTAAGAGCCTACCCATGTGAACTGCCTACCTAAAGTGGTTCTCTGATGGTTATAGATGGCAAATATAGTCCCTGAAATACACATCAGTTCTGGAACAAATTGCGAAGGGAGCAGGTCATGAATGACTTACTTATTACTAATAATGTTCGGTAATTAGCATCTTGTTAGACCTTGCGCCTTTGAAGAGACCCTGGCACAAGCAACTAACTCAAGGGCACATTTTGCATAGATCTTCCCCTACAGACTTTTCTGTGGGATTCCCCTTGTGTTTAGCCTTGTTGTTGAAATAATCAATTACATTCATCTTCTAATTAACAAACTAGTATCCATTTCATAGAACATGCTCATGCCATAATTACCGCAATTGTGTTACCGGTGGAGCACTCGGGGAATGAACGTGTATGAAGTGCTATTGAGCTTGAATTGCACTCTGTGGAGAAGCAAGGGTAATGTTTCCCATGCTCTTGAGTGGGTGTTTTTTCAAATGAGAAAACAGAAAAGACTTGCCAATGAGACAAAAATTTTGGTAAAGTTTAATATTTATAAACTACACATTTTCCTTTTATATTGAGAATTTATTCCTTTTTTTTTTTCCTGATCATCTCAGCAGCAGTAGAAAATCTATTCTGTACAGTAGAGAAAATCTCTAATGCACTGAAGGGGGAAAAATAACTTTCATTTTGTTTCCTGCTATTATTACAATATACTGCCAAACATTTTTGTATATAAGGTTTCACAATTCTACTATATCTTGAAAATATTTTTTAAAAAAGTATAACATCAATATTAAACTCTCTGAGTACAGACTTTTTGAAAGTAAACTAGATTGGCAACTTGATCACTTAGAAAGCGATATTTCCATTCAAAATGAGTTTACCTGATAAGATTTCAGATCTTATATCAATTAAATTCTACATGGAAAATAGGGAGAAAAAGATGTAGACGTAAAATTTTATAAAAACAACCAGAAATGTTTCAGTGAATTACTGGGGCAGTGATTTAACTGATGTAAATTGGCCTGGTTCCACCTTATTCATAAAGGCCCTAGGTCCTTAAGTTCAGCCTTCTGGTGAAGCTATGCATAACTTTTCATGCATACATATAATACATGATTCTATGGCAAATTATATAAAAAAACCTGCATTCCTCCTAGAATCTCTGAACAATATTCAGATCATTCTATGATTCTAACAATATGCAGATATGTTTCTGTGTATTAGAACATACAGCTATAAAATGCATGTAGCAAGACTGTGTCTCTTTGACATCTAAACAAGTGGAAAGGCTGTGACTGCACTTTTGTCAAAAGCATGAAATACAGAAAAAATTGCAAAGCATTAGTTTTGTTTTATCTTTTTTTTTTGTGACTTCTTTTTCCTACTGAGTGCCCTTGTTGCCTTTTGAGAACCTTAGCGCTACTTTAAAATTTGCATTTCTGTTGGTTATACAACTGATATTTATTTTCATAGCACCTATTTTCTACTGAGTGTCTGAATGGAGAAGTATGCTCTATGCTCTATGCCTAAAATAATAATCTTCTATTATGTTGAAGATGATAGAAAGTGTCTGCTTTATATAATTACAGTTTTAGACCAAAGAAGAAGAAAATTCCATTAACAATTTATGCATATGATAATCAAAGCAAGTTATCATATATTCCCTACTCCAGAACAGAGGCAGGATGTAATAATTTTCTAGAAATTAAAGTAACTCTTTCTTGCTTTGGCTTCCTCATGCATTTGTGTGCCAGGTTTTTGCCTGAAGCAGATTTTAATGGCTGCATTATAAAACTCTCAACTGGCTGTAATGAAGACACTGACAAACCAAGCAATATCACTGTTGCTCAGTGACACTGAAAAAGTTACACACAAGAAAGTATATAACTCCTCATGCACTGGGCATAAGCCTGTTGCCAAGTGAGGGACTTTAAAATAAAGTTCCGTACATAAAATATATGGTAAAACATATGACTTGTCTTCTTGTGAGAGTCATAACATTGACTTAAAAGACATCTGTCGTGATCCTGATGCAAATTCCCATGCTTCAGTATGGCCAGTCATATCAATCCTTTGAACTGGTCTGTGTGGGTAGATGTGTGTTTTTCTACAGCACTGGCATGCACAGAGATGGCACTTATGCTGTGCTGGCTTGGATTCCCCCAGGCACTCTCTGGGTTATTGGGAAAAATCATTTTCTCTTCAAGAGGCATGTGGATACTCTGTACATAGTTGAAATAAATTACAGGTATGCAGTAAATTAAAATTATGACAGTTACCTTTGACCTTCTCCTATCTCTTTTACTTATTAGTCGGGTCTCTCTGGGATCACTTCTGTTCAATAGCTTCCATAATTTTCCACATTTTTAGATCAGACTGCTAGAGGAGTGCGTGCGTATATTATGCCCACTAGAGGAGGGAAGAGAGGTGAGTCAGAGACATTATCAAGGTGAAGGAGTTCACTGGTTGGAAAAACTAATCAGGAATGGAAGAGTAAATTTATAGTTTTGAGCAACATGAGATGAATGCACATTTCACTGGCACTTATTCTTTTTGGGTATATCATGGTGTTTTTGTGGTAGTTCAAATATTTAGTCGGAGTTAGGATATAACAGCCAAATCTATTCATTTTTTTGCTCCAATCTTCGATTCAGATCCTAGAGGATAAGTCAGTAGAGTCTACCCTCTCCCATGTCCCCATATTGACACTTTCAACCTCAACATACCAGTTGTGAAAAGGTTCTATATAAACTCTCTCAAAGTGTCACCTCTAGTAAATTGTGTTCCTTCCTTTCATGAACCAGTGAAGATAAAAATATTTTCCCACCACCATCCATTAAACTCATTCTTTATATAGAGAGAATATATTAGAATGATACTACGGATATTGAATTTATCTTCATGAGATGGGTATGGTCTCATCAGTCATGAATGTCACAACTAAGCAAAGACACAAGTGAATAATGAAGCCACCCTTATCGAGTAGAGATGAATTCAATTTCCTCTGAACTATAATGTCATATTTGATTCAGTGAACTATAACATCTACTTTTTATTTTTTAAGTTGCCCATGGGTTCTATCTTCTTCTCATTCTGTTTCTCTAACACGGTATTTGTGATGCATTTTTCTGCTTTTATCCATTCTGTCTTTTTCTCCTGTCTGATATAACAACAAAGTTGAATCATAAATGGGATACACAGAATGAGAACGCTTATAGTGTCAGATGCCTAAATTTCATGTCACTGCTAGCTTTTCTGGAGGATCTATTACTGGATGTTATGTCAACTACTTTTACGAAAGTTCGGGTCTTGGTTATCTTCGTTTTGGGCTGTCTGTAAAGCTATGATCTCCAGAGATTTTTGAAAAGGTAAGTAGATTTATGAATCTGTCTCTCCCAATGGACCCAAAGCACAAAGGAATTGGCTTGTTGAAGAAGATTTGGTGCTAAACAACCTTAACTCATGAACACAGACTGTGAAAAATAAACCAAATATATAAAATGCTATGCAATAATAGGTCACGTGTGGAACAGGTCACATAAGAACAAACCAGAGAATGAAAACTGACATCGCCTTCTTCTAATCAATACATCTTTTAGGATGAGAAAAGCTGACCTGAAGGCATGTTCCCTGCCCGCCTTCCCAGTTTCACTAGCAAACGCCTTTATTGTGTGCTGCCTATGATCCCATTCATCAAGCTGCTATTTCTGTATGGATATTTTTGGATATACCAGGCACAAATACCACCTGAAACACTCTGGCAAAGCTGGGAGTAGGTGTTGCAAGAGACCAGAAGTGCACCTACCCCTACCTACAGGGACAATGCAGAACCAACCCCTTCCCAAACTGAGGGTTGCAGTCGTGCTCGGATTCTGGTTGCACATAATCTTATGATTGCTATCAACCAACTTAAACTTAATGCTTCAAAACTGAGGTCTGCTTTCTTAGACTGAAGAAAGTGCCACTGATGCTACCAAGGCAAGAGCATAACAGTGTCCCTGGGAAGTGCCTAGGTGAGTGTAGCCTTCAGGAAGTCAAAGCTCTGACTAAAATCCCCAGGTGTTGCTGCACTTACACTTACTTGCAATATAATTAATAAACACAAATGTGTTGCAAGGGCAATGCAGCTGCTGTGCTTACACTAAGTATGATGCCATTTTGCACTTTTCCTGGATAAAATGACACATAAGCTCAATTTCAAGCTAATTGCAACAGTGGAAGATTCTTTGGGAATACGTCTCCAGATTTTACCAATAAACTCCTTAGAGAAACAAGGCAACACAGTCACATTATATTTACCTAATAGATGAGATCCAATCTATAAGATGAGATATGAAATAAATTAAATTCCATGGCAGGTGAACACCCTGAGGGTGCTGTATTTTATAACACTGTATTAATATTCTCTAAGACCACTGCATGGGCTTAGTAGAGCTAGCTTCAAAATTAGCTTTACAGGCCACCTGCAGATTTTTTCTGGTCACTTTTATCGTCAACGCTGCAATCAGATAATTTAACATAAATATTAAGTAAATAATTAATTCAGAATATTTCAAGGTTAGGGACATAAATCTCATTCTCGTAAAAAATAAGGTGGTGCTTAACCCAGCAGTTTTAGTTTCCAATGAGCTCTATTCCCTTCCACTTTTGGAAAAAAAAAGCCTAACCATATTCTACAAAAGGCACTAACAGAATCTGCAAAAGAATTGCTGTCAAAGAAAATATCAGTTGAGAGCTCTCTGTAGAACACGCTCAGGCTGATTAAAATGGTAGTAATGAACACTGAGGTTTTAGAGTAGGTTCATATATATTTACTAATATGATTACAGACTGAGGGGTTTTATGTTTATCTGAAAGGATGCCTTCTGAACCTGAGCAGAGGCTGAGATAACGAGAGAGTTGGTGTGCCTCATCCTGACAGTTGTGGTTGCTGATGCTTTCTAATTAGTCTCCAGAAGCCTAACACTTGCAGGTTATCCAGAAGTAATGATCACAATAACTAGGCAATCTCCTAGGCAGGAAAGTGCATTTACATTTTGAAGGAGGTAAGCTCTTTTTCTAATGCTGTTGTTCTCCAGTGCCAGAGCTTCGGAAGGAGATCAAGAGGAATTACTCTCAGATGTCAGACTTTTGGCTGTTTCCAAAGACTCTTAGCACTTCGTAACAATGCTACTTGGAAAGGGGTCAGCAAGGCAGTAAGTCCATTGTGTGCAATTTCTCATCATCATCAGACCTTGGATTTGTTTTTTTTTTTCCTATACTGCTTGCAATTTTTTATGACTGTAGTGCAGTTATGCAGGTTCTTCTTTGATGCCCGTGTTACTTGTCCTTGAGAGTACCAAAAAGCCTGTATTTTAGTCATAGCTTCAGAAAGTAAGCAGGTTTCATTGCTTTCAAAAATCTTTGCAAAACTTTTGCTGTCTGATGTTATTGTCAAATTGTAAAAGGTGGCTGAGAGCTGCAACTGATCTGTACAGAACAGGCGATGTCTGTTAGGGGAAGATTGATCTAAAGAAGCATTCTTATCAGTATTTCCATGGGAAAAATGAAATTAGAGAATTTGCTTTCAGAGTTTGTGTTTACCTGTTGATCCTATAGTACTATAGCAATTCTTTCAAGTTTGGTAAGATCTTTGTGTGCTCTTTTAATCTCTTTTCATTAAATATTGAATGTCAACAAGTTAAGTCCCCTTAAAGCCATTCCATTAGGAATGTCTGCAGAAGATACTTGCCAGCTATTCCCCTGCATCTGTAGGGGAATCTTATGGTGATATGAAATTGGGATAACAGGATCTCCCTCCAGGCTTTCTTTTCAAGGCAGATATGCAGAGACATTTGCTTTGGTGGAAAAGGCTGTGCTTTGAATCTTCTACTCATGGTAGCAAAATCCACCAGAGATGGTTGTTAAGAAGGCATGTGAATATTTAATGATTTAAGCAGCTGCAGGAAATGTCATTTAAGAGTAACTGGGACAGCTTCAAAAGGTGTAAAATGCATGGGCAAGAATTTTCAGAAAGAGCTGGGAATATTCAGAGAGTTTCTCATTGTTTTTTGTTGTACACAAAATGTATGTTTTTCCTGTATCTCCAGAAGTGTGAAAGTGTCAGTATGAACTTTCAATTATCAAGTGATGTCTTGATATGGTTGTAATTTCTGTTTCGAAACTGAAGCAAACTTGTGTGAGGATAGTGTTTGAAAACCACGTCCAGCTATGAAAGTGCAAACAAAAATCAAACTTGGAAGAAGTTTACAAAAAAGAAGGCATTGATTTTCGTGCTTATTCTGACACCACTGATATTTTTTCCCCAAATTTCCTGAGATACTAAAAGATGTGTGTTGGTTATGTTTTCCCAAGTCTGCCAACATTCCTGTTCTTGCACTTTGATACTATGTGGACTCACACCTACTATAAAATGTTCATGATTAAATAATTTCAGTAGGGAAAAGCCTACTCTATTAAAGTGTATAAAAGTTCAATAGCTGAAGTGTAAGGCAGACATATGAGGTAATATATAGTGTAACTTTTTATATTCTCAATTCTTCTTACTGCACTCTAGAGATAGTGGGAGACAATGGAGACAATGTGCAGTGAATGACAGAAAATGTGTGTAAAAGCATTGTATGGTGAATAAATTAAAGCTTTTAGTCATAAGACCAATAATAGGAAAAGAGCGAAATTAAGAAGTATAAGCAAGGGAGCCCAAATATCTAGCAGAACAAATGGATATAATCATTTTCAAATGTGTCGGTTTGAATCAACCAAGGTAAACAACGAGTCTCAATTCATGCCTGAACCAGGCAAGTTTTGCCACTGAGTACTGTAAAATGAAAAGCAGTCATAAAGTGAAAGGAGAACAAAACGGGAGTATGTGTCTGACCATTTATAATCTTTTAATCAAACATGGAGCCTGTAGCTGGAGCCTAGTAGCTTTGGAGACCACTTTGTGTGTGTATTCATAGGTCATTCATAATGCAGTGAGCCATAAAACGCTCTCACGCTTTTTTTGCTTCAGTGGTTTCAGCACCTTCCTCTGGGACAAATTTCTCTAATAACAAGAGGTAATTCAATTTTGTTCTTGCTCAATCCTAAGCAAACAGTTCTGACTGTTGTGACTTACAAGATTTATGAAGGTTGTGCAGGGAAGATAGTGTACCAGAAGCTACCAGTTGCTCTGTCAGGCTATTCAAGTGAATATTGTATGGAAATGCACTAATCTTGTCACTTTAAAAAACAGTAGATCTTTCTGTTCCTCCTGGCTCAGAGGATACAGGTACCTGCATCCAACAGGCTTGAATGTATAAGGGAGCAATAGCCCTTCAAGAGGAAGAACTGGGTATAACTGGCACCAGTTGCGGCTGATGGAACAGTTGCAGCCTATGAAGCTGAGCGTGGTGGTGGTATGAATATATTTGATAGTGGCAAGGGCAGTTTCAGTGCTGGCATGGAGACAGAGGTGGAGTTGGTGCAGAATAGAATATTCCTGTCATGTAGGTGATGGGAAGGGTGCCAGGAAAATGATTCTATAAAATGGTATTGTGTCTTACAACATCTGCAGTGGAGCAGTTTCTGGGATGCAAGGTGATCTTCTCCTGCCTACCGCTGCACTGTGTTTGTTAATAAGCATGTGCTTTGCTGATCTGAGGTCTACCCTGGTCTTGAGGGTAAAATTGAATAATACTTCATTCTAACAGTTGCATTGCTATCAGAGTTACAAAGTATGGGTGAGTAGTAATTTTCAGGAAGTTATGTGGCTGTTTGAGTAGCGCATGTGCTGTTCAAGCTCGAATTTATACAACCTTTTCAATTATACAAGTTATACAATTATAAAAGAAGGACATTTTATTTTATAAAATACCGAGTTTATGAAGAATACTTTGAAAAAGTTTTATCCATTTCTTTAAGATTTTGTCTTATAACTATTTTAGAGGGAAAGTATGCTATTTTTTTTTAATAATGGACAGTTACTGACTTGTATCTATTACTGCTAGAGAGAAAAGACATGTCAGGCACATTAACATACAGTTAGAAATTGAATAAACTTTTATTCTCTTTTGTGAGAACTAAACATTGATTTATGTATCTTTCTTTTTTTTTTTTTTTTTTTTTTTTTTCCTTTAAAATTCAATGAACTGCAAAGTTTCTCAGACCTTCCTTTGAGGCATCTGGTCTCCTTAAAATAGGATACCAGACAAGACCACTAGTCTGATTAGTCTTGTCAACGCCAATGTTTTCTTCCTGAAGCTGTTTTTCTATCTAATAGTTTGAGGTTCATCTGCAGGCCACATGCTGCCAAAATTTTGGTACTACCTTGAACTGACTTAGGGTTTCCCTTCATGTAAGTGTTTGATAAAACAGCATCCTTATTGCTCTTCAGGATTTCCTGGCTGAAGGGTTCTAAAATACTCCTCTATTTTTATTCTAAAGCAGTCATGTTCACATAAGAATTTCCAATATTTTCCTTTTTTCTGCTCTAGATGGCAATGTAACACTTTTTCATCTGCTAGGAACCTTATGTTTCTGGAAAAATTGTATAAACCTGGGAAGCTAGAAATACATTTATCTTATTATATGTGTAAAGTACTAGCTGTAATGGCTCCCCTGCCACTCAGCCATGACTTGTCTTCTGATGTAGTGCACTGCATCATGTGTATCCACAGCTCTACCCCTTCTGCCTTCCAGAAGAGGAAGGCATCCTCATCTTACAGGTTGCATCTGCCTGCCATCCTAATCCTACAGGTTCTTGCCACGCTTACCCCACTAGCTTAACTTTTACACTATATCAGTTTAGGACAAACGTGGATGTGACAGCCTTAACGTTCTCTCTTATTCTCCCTTTTTGTGACATTTGCCAAAACCTTGTTTTTCCTACTCTTTTACATTTTCACATGTTCTTTCATGTCCTAATTATTGATTATTTTATAATCATGTCCTTTTTTTTCTCTACTTTTTTCTTTTTCTGGAATAAGAACTTCATTCTTGACAGTGAGGGTGACAGAGCCCTGGAACAGGCTGCCCAGAGAGGTTGTGGAGTCTCCTTCTCTGGAGATCTTCAAGACCCGTTTGGATGCTGCCCTGTGCCATGTGCTCTAGGTGGCCCTGCGTGTGCAGGGGGGTTGGACTAGATGACCTCAAGAGGTCCCTTCCAACCTTAGGCATTCTATGATTCTATGATTGTATGAAAAGTGAGTTAGAACAGTAGGGCTCTGAAGATTTCAATATAGCCTTTATGCAATCAGAGGTCCATCGCTCCCTAAAATCAAATGGAGGTACAGTAAATAAAGAGGAGAAAAAGAGACTTGGATTTGTAGTATGATTGTTATTTTGATTTAATTTTAATAGCGTTCTCTCAGAGGAACTAGATATGTTTACTGGGCTAGGGGTAAGTGAACAATGACAAACTAATTGGGTGATTTTCTTAAAAATTCAAACCATAATGAACTCACTCCTAAAAAAAAATAGAAACAAAAGAAAGAAGACAATTTTGAAGTTTTGGACAGATTTGAATTTGCTGGGTCAACATACTATTTTGAAAGGAGCATTTGATATCACACTGTAATGGGAGATCATAAAAATGAGTTAAAAAAAACTATTAGAAGATTCTAATTAAAATTTAACAGAATGAGTTGTTGAAGACAATGAGAGAAGATTGGAAATACTTTACAAATAGCAACATGTTTTGGTAGAAGAAATTATCAGAAGACAAGCCCATGTGCACATTAAATTTTACAAAACAGGTTTATATTTTCCTTTCATACTTGACATTTTTTTCAGCAGTTGCATTTGGAACTATCAGAGATTATTTTCTTCTCCTCTTATTGTATAGCTTTAAGGCAGAAATTATTTTTACTTATACAGACAGATGTAGCTTTCACAGAATATGCATTCTCTAATTGAAAAAAGCCTTGCAACAAAATTGAAGTAAAAAGGTTCTTGTGTCATCACAACATAATTGAAAGTCCTCTGAAGATACCAAAGAATGCACCACATTATTTTCCAAGGAAGGAAGAAGAAAACACTAAATAAAAGTTGATTTTTTCCTCTTTCTTACTTTTGTTAAGACAACTGCAAAACCAATTTACTCACAGTTCACTCTTGATCTCTCATTATGATCTAAATGTACAAAATCATTGTTTGCTTAGTTGAGAGTGGAAAAGGTAAGGAATTGCAAAATTGTGGATTGCATAATGTGGAACAAGAAAGCTTGGATCTAGTCACATTTAACTTAAAGCTATTATAGAATAATAGCTTTATTATTCATATATATGCAAACAAACAGCCATATTTATATACTTGGGTACAGCTCATCTAAAATTTGGAAGTGGAATTGGAGATTCATGAATAATCCCTGGTGATTTGGGATGGTGATTGAGTTCTCCCAATGTGCCTGGAGGAAGAGTGATTCCCATACAGGGAAAACAATATTCCTTTAATCCTTTACAGATAAAGAAAATAGTTAGATCCCAACAGGAGATCTTGAGTTAGGGTTTGTGGTAGGTCTCCTAGAATAATTTAAAACACTGAAAAAAAAATGACTTGAATTGTAGAGTGCCTAGCCTCCTTCCTCATGTGTTTTTCTGAACAGCCATAACAATAAAATTCCAGATTCAGAGAAACATGTATGGTTTAATGAGACCACAGCTTCATTCATTCATTCATTCATTAGTTTGTTTGTTCATTCATTCAATACATTTTCAATTCATCAAATTTTGTGTTTCTAGTATGTCTATTATTTTGGCTGTGGTTTTAGAGGACCATGACTTCTCGACTATATCTATCTCATTTGTTTTCACTTTCGGTCTTGAGTGACTAATTCCATGACGTCTTTCCATTTCTAACTGATTTCATTCATTCACAGATCTATTTTTATGGCATAGATACCCACAACCAAAACACATGATGCTTACCTACTCAGTAATACTAGCTGTCTTTCCTTGATTCATGATTATTCCTTCTCATAATTCATGGTTACACTTCCTTGCAATCAAAAAAACGATCTGACATTTCCTAAAGTGATGAAGTTAAAAGTTATTCTGGTAGAAACGGAGATGTAAGATTGTAGTTGTTATTGTTTGGTACTATATTAAGATGTAACCTAGTTACAATATTTATTTTGTAAACATTTTACTTTGAGGTTATCTTTATATGCCACACATTATATGTTTTTTATTATTTTGTTATTTTATTTTTCACTCACTTTCACTCTCTCTTTCTACACATTTTATGCACTCTGTCTCTTATTCTTTACCTTTCTCAGTGGCCAAGAATGTACGAATTCATGAACACAGAGCATTTTCATTCTTTTGGTGTAGGCTTTTCCCTTCTTCCCTAGCAGAGAAATGTGAAGATTTTCCATTCTTTTACAGCATAACATTCACACTATAAACATTTCTCTATTCTCATTATATTCCCATTGACTTCAGTATACGTAAATCCTGTATAAGATGTCACAAAACTTTCTCCTTCCAAAGTACTTTTTAAAGATGATTTTTTATTTAGGATTTCACTATATAATGAGCTACAGGCATAAGAGGAAATGACTGAGCTATTTATGATGAACCTAAACACTGCTTTAGAAACTTTTGACATCATTGTTCCAGCTGTAATTTAAAAGTGGAGTGTTTAGTGACAAGCAGTAGTAGCAGCCTATCAGCTCAGCAAGTGATTTTCTTCTCTGGACTTCTAACATCTTCTTTCTAGGCATGTTTAGGAATAAATGTTATTGTGGAAAGTAAAAGTTTAAAAACTTATTTTTATCATGATTTGAGCAAGAGCATAGAAAATTAATTCTGCTTCACAGGTCTCCTTTTTTATTTTATTAATAATAATAATTACATCCAAATTGCTCAGTTTCAATTGGAAGGCAAAACAATGTAAGAATACTCTTCTGTGTGGGATACCAAGGATCCTAGAAATTATAAAGCACCTGAGTCTACACTTGTGCAGACTTAGATTGTAGTCCATAAAAGCCTGGGTGTCTGAGCAGCTGGGAATTGGAAACTGCCTTTTCCACTTCTGGGGGTTCTCACCTCTCTACCAGACAAGCTGAAAGCCTAGGCAGTGAGATGTATAAGCCAGAGCTCACAGTTTCTCAACAGCCTGCTAGGTAGGCTGCTGAAAAGTTGGGAGTCTGGAAGTCCACCAACAGCCCTCATAAAAGCCAGGTGGGTGAGCTGGCTTTAGAGATCTGTATTGGAACCTGGCCTCATTTCTGTCACAACTTTATTAAAATTGAACCATTTCCTGCAAACATTTTAGTTTTAATGATTTTGCAGGTTCTCTCCATTTGATAATTTCCAAACAACTCTAATTTGGGAGCCTACCGTTTGCGAAGTATGGCTCTCAGTTAGACAAGCAAACAGAACAGAATGTTCTTGGGAAACACACAGTTTTATTGAACTAGCAATAAAATTCCACACTAACTAATTGAAATATTCTTTCTTGCATGATGGATTAAATCTTTTTGTTCATCTGCTTCCCTTTAGTATTTTTCATTTGTTGGGTTGCTCAGTTTCGCTTTTGAGACATAGAATATTTTTTTTTCAGTCGTTTGTCAATTATATTAATGGAATACTTTATCAAAGTTTCAGATCAATGACTACTTGATTTAAATGTTGGTATATCAGAATATGCAGATAGTACTGAAAAAGCTATTTTTTGTCACAGAAATGTATCCTGAATGAAATAGCTTTTGGGTCTGTTATTCATTCATATTCATGTCTGTGAATTTCAAAAGGACAACAGGACTACAATCAAAGTTTTGGGTGTTTTTTTTAAGTTTTGACATTTGTTCTTATTTGTATTTTAATTTTCTTTCATTTCCATGCAACCAGTAAGATTAAAGTTTATAAATACAGTACAGTTATACCAAATCATATTTTCTGTCAATCAATAGCATTGGTAAAATTATAGCAAAGTACCAATGATTCATCTCATCTTAAGTTTAAACGAGATACCAATCTCTTAGCCAGATGTTCACTTCCACTGCTTACAGGTATCATCTAGTCTTTCCAAATTGTTCCAGTTAACTTGCAGTAACCTATCTGTGTATCTTGTATCTTAGAAGTTGGAAGTTCTATCAGTCCTATTTTCTAGACATCAAATGTTTTATTAAATTGTTTAGTTTCTTACAAAATGTATTTTATGTACTAGGAAATGGGAAGATCACAGTTCTCCAGAGTCACCAACAAAAGCAGACTCATTTGTATTATGTCTGTAGAAATACATGGACTCCAGGTAATACACTAAAATCAACAGGAGTTTGTTTATCAATAACCCCATTAGAGCTATACTGATCTTTCCCAATAGTTATACATACAAACCATATAGTTATATGAACTAAACATGCCTATAATTATTGAATTAAAGAATTAACAGTTTTTACTCTGTATTTTGTTTTGGTTTCCTCAGTAGTGACATTGGAACACATTTACTTTTCAAGTGAATTAAAATTCTTCATTTCAAGTAGGTACTGTAATACTCTGGCCATTCCAAGTATTTTGTCCATTTGTTTTATGGTTCAGACCACCATGTATGAATGTAACACTTTGGAATAAGCTCTAGAAAGACCACAAATACTATGCAAGCATACTGCAGAAACTGAGGCATCAGTTTGATATATGACTACCAGAATGCTAACTTCTTGCACCTCCTGCAAAACAATGCTCCTCAACAAAAAATGAGAGGAGAAAGGAAGAGAAAAGAGGAAAAGTTGTGTGCTAAGTAATACAGATATACTGACTTTGTTTCATGGGAAACAGAGAGAACTGTGCTCCTATGCTCTTGCATTGTGCAGTTATGAGGAAAGTAATCACAAGGGAGAAAAGTTTAAATTGACTGCTGTAAGACAAAAAATTTTTCCGCAAGGATTTTGTAACAAATAATACCTTCTGATCATGCAACCTCCTATTTTCCATGTTTGATCTTTGAACAGTGAGAAACTGTGCTGTAATAATAATTTCTTTCTAGTTTCCATTTTAATTTGAGCCAAAGAGTATTTTCTGAAGTATGACTAATAGGTTTTGAACATGGAACAAGAGTCTTGCTTTCAAACCTCGAAGTAGAGAAGAAACTAAGTTTGCTATAAGTAGTAATATGAGTTTTCCCAATAGAGGGTAAGAGCAGTAGGCAGCCTTTTCCATTGTTTTTGATGTTGTGCACTTTCAAGAAAAAATCAAGGTATGTCATGGTAACTTAGAGGAAACTTCCTTTTTAACTCCAGCAGCAAATTTATATCACTACCTTCAAAACAATATTAAAAAAAAAAAATTCTAGTTGCTTAGATGAAAAAATAGGATCAGGTATATAATGTTGATATCTTTCTGACTCCTACTGTTCTCTCAAACACATTAGTATCTTTTCTGAATAAATTTCACTGTTTCCTGAAAGTTTTCACCTTAAAGTGTCATTAAACCCATTTGTTCTCAAAAAAAGTTTTTCCCCGAATTGTATTTATGAGCATCAACTTTTTTTTTTGTTGTTAAAATTATTACTGTCCCTATCTTCATCCTACACAATCATGTCATTTCTACCCTATCTGGTCTTAGTGTCTTAGTGTTTGTCTTTTTTTTTTTAGATTATATGTACATATTTTTTTTCTATGAACGTTCATGTCTGGTTTTAGGATTTTAATGACGTGAACAAAAGACAAGTGTCTTGTGAATTGACTCAAACAGCCTTGGACTTAAAGGGTTTACATAATATTGACATAAAATTATTCATTGTCTATCACTTCCACTACTCTTGTAGCCAAGGTATGACGTGAAAGGAGGTTTTCTTTCAAACTTCTCTGACAAAACCTAGCTATACTTACTGTCCTTACCTATCCTATACCTCATTCTATAAAATAACCAACAAAGTTTAGTCAAACTCAACAATTCTTTCCCTAGCTGAAGAAGAACCTGAGAAAGGCTTCATGTGAGAAAGAATGCAAAGCCCTGGCTTTCATAAAAGAGCTTTTAAAATGATAAAACTAAGGAATTCCATACCCGTTACTGAGATTGTTTTCATTGATGAGATGAATCTTTTGTGCACTGTCTACCAAAGTCAGGTCTACCAAGTCAGGAAAGGGCTGAAGTGTGTCATTGTGTACCACTGTCAGATTCATACACTTCAGGCTTACACAAAGGCATCTGTGGGACTAAGTACTAACTGTTCGACATACTCAAATAGGTTTTACATAAACTTTTAATTTCAACACTTCAAAAGACACTCACTCATGCATAAATATTCAAGAATTGATTAATTTCTCTAAAGTACTTAATAACCAGTGGTTCATGGATACAAACTAGTATGCGAAGTCCTGAGTTTCTTTTGAAAATCTGGTTTTTTATTCAGTCACTAAGAGCAAAACTTTCTTAAAAACTTGTCTGATTTTTCTTGTCTAGCTTTATGACTTTTGTGTGTGTGTTGGTTTACTTTTGATATCTACTTCCCTAACTAACCAATAAACACATCAATAATTGGGAAACTAAGAATATAATGATTTCGGTATGAAAATGCATGAATACTTAATGCTTAAAAAGTCATAATAAAATTTACATTTTTTTACCTATATGTGTGATGTGTGCATCTGGATTTGATCTCTTCTCTTAACATTTTTCTTTTAGTTAAAAACTGGTCATCTACTAAAACTTTTTCATCATTACATAAAGATTCACTTTCCATTTTTACAAATAGTTTTGCATATTGTGTACTATTGTATGAGGTATTCCATCTATTACATGTTTAGCTGGCTGAAAGTTCATTTCAAGTGAGAGACTGTTTCTTCTGTTTCTTTAATAATTTTTCATGATGCTGTAGGCTGAATTCTCAGCAAATCTATACAATACATAAGATGAATCGTATCAAGCTAGAAAATAGAATCCTTAAATATGCATAGGTACAACTTCAGGTATCTTTTCATAGAATCACAGAATCAAAGAATGGTTAAGGTTGGAAGGGGCCTCTAGAGATCATCTAGTCCAACCCCCCCTACTCCCGCAGGGACACCCAGAGCACATGGCACAGGGTGGCATCCAGGCGGGTTTGGAAGATCTCCAGAGAAGGAGACTGCACAGCCTCTCTGGGCAGTCTGTTCTGGGGCTCTGTCACCCTCACAGTAAATTTTGCAATATAGTAACTAGTTTTCTTTTTGAAGTTATATAAAATCATAGAATAATGGGTAGCAGCTATAGTAGCCATAGTTTATTTGGCCACCTACAGGCATAATAGCTAGAAAATCCTTTGTGACAAAGATTTTACAGCAAAAATGAAAATTTCCCTTAAGTGTCATTTCACTAAACCAGAAGGTTTCTTGTGGAAATGTACCTTTTCTAAAGGACATGACAGAAGTAATCAGGAATTCAATCGCCTGTGACACTGATGATGAGAGCAGCCTGTCCATAATTTGAGCAGCTTGACCATGACTGATGTCTCAATGATTCATATTTCCATCTTTCTTTGATTTTATTTTAATTTGCACTTTCTTTTCATCATTTATCCCTCCTTATTTTTTTTTTTGCTGCTAATCAGTTTGTATTCTGTTAACCAATGCTTCATAAATACAGAGGACCCCTATGACTCTCAATATTTCCTGATTTTCAGTAGCCCTATGTTTACCCCTCCCAAAGCCTCTTTGCTACATCGGTCCTTCCCTAAGGTATTTGTAGGGAGTCGAAAATCAGGTAAAGGGATACCTGGGGCACCATAGAAAATCATTGGTGTCCCCTATTTAACCCTGGGCCTGAGCATGCACTCCTGGAGTTTGTACAGGGGGGTCCCGATGCCCCCTGTGTGACCCTAGGAGCTGGAGCATG
>JAWLRI010000991.1:132110-173975 GCA_034781795.1 Crypturellus tataupa | reverse complement strand
GGCCCTGCGTGTGCAGGGGGGTTGGACTAGATGACCTCTAGAGGTCCCTTCCAACCTTAGGCATTCTATCATTCTATTCTATGGTTCTATGATTTTTCTATAAAGTTTGATCATGTGGTGTGTTGATAATTGTGAGCAGACTCTCAGATTTCATCCATGAAATAAAATGTGCTGTATAATTCACTTGAATTTAGGAATGAGTTAATGGCATATATTTCTAGTAACTTAAAAGCAGTTGCACTGCATTAGCCCTGCATCCATCTAGCCCACTATTCTGTCCCTGAGAAGTCCAATGGTAAACAGCAAGGGGAATAATATTAGAACAATGATGTGCAGATGCTTTATATGGCATTTCTTTTATGAGTAGTGGACTTTGCTCTATAATTTAATTCTAATTTCTTCTATAATTTAATTATGGATTTCATAAAGATATCCTTCTTTTCCATTACTTTCTGTTTACTTCTTCCCAATCAGATATGCTTACGAGGTTTTAGAAATGGTGAATAATTGCTGTTATGTTTAATTCCTATATACTTGAATTATTTTTTATCTTAATTGAAGATTCTATTTAATTTTTCCTCAGACATTCCATATTCTCCCTTTTTTTCCCTTTGCCTGTACCTCTTCTGTTTCTACTACACTTTTCTGAGATGAAAGTGAACTGTACACAGAATTGAAGACTTGTGATGAATAACAGGATCATGTAATGATGCTTTTTGTTTTGTTCATTTTCCTTTCCTATTAGTCCCTGGTGTCCCATTTACTTTTTTTATTTGCTGCTGAGCATGGAGATGATGTCTTCAGGATGACTGCAAGATCTCTTTGTACAGGGCAATAGCTCATTTCGAATGCATTGTTGTGTCTATATTGTGCTGTTATTTTTCTCTCCCGCCCCTTGTTTTTTATTTATTGACATTGGATTTCATTTGGCATCTTATTACTTGATCACTTAGTAACATGATATCTGTTGCAGCTCTTCACAGTTAGCTTTCAAGTGAAGTGTTGTGAGAAATTTCAAATAATCAGAAAACACAGTCCTTGCATCTATGAATGTATTGAGCAGCATAGGCTTCAGTAAAGAGCTTCGCTGGTAACCTCCTTGAAGGGATAAAGCTGGCTGCTTATGCCTACTGTTAATTCTGTAACCTTTAAATAGTAGGTAATCCTTGAGATCCTTGAGAGATCTTTAGTTGTTATCCCAAGATAACTTAATTTGACTCGCAGATGATGAATGTTGTAAAGAAAAAGAAAGAAATTAAAATACGGCTTATCTATGGCTTACCCTTGTCCCTCTGCTTTTTGACTCTTTCAGCAAATGACAATGCATTTCTGAAGCATGACTTCTGCAGAATTTTCTAGACTATCTTGTTATAATTGCTTATGTGCCACCTGATTTGACTCTCCAGTATAATTTCAACCCATTATGTCTAAAGGCAGATGATTTATCCCACTCACAAGTTTTTGCACTCATGACAAACTTTTAATTTTGGAAATGCAAAAAAAATCAACTAAAAGAGTAACAAACTGCTATGGAGTAACTGAAAATGGGAAAGTGGAAGGTGGCTTGAGTGAGAACTGCAATAGTTTCTACTTAGGAAGCAAAGTAGGGAAAGTAGTAAGAGGGCAGAGTTTTGAAAGGTAAACTTAAATGTTGAGAAATGAATCCAAACTTATGGTTTGGATAAAATACAAGCATAAAACAAAACAAACAAAAAATTAAAAATCCAGTAATACCAAAGAACAATAGGAAAAGTGACAAAAAAACATATTTTCCAAGTCATTGAAAAGCCATTTTGATTTAGAATTCAAAATGATCTCAGGTGACTGATGAAAAAGTTTCTAGTAAAAAAACTGAGAAATCAATATGAAGATTTAGACAGGGATGATCAACTGCATAGTTATAGGATGAGAAATAACTGATTAAGTAACAGTCCTACAGGAAAGAGTTTGTGGCTATAGTGATAACAAACTGAACATAAGTCAACAGTGTCTTGCTGTTACACAAGGACAAAATTCATAGTAAGAAGTATAAACAAATAAAGTTTGCAAGACTTTGCACATAATCTTTCTGCTCCACTCAGCATTGGTAAGAATGTTCTGTCTGGTCTCAAGTATATCACTTCAAGATACATGTGGGCTGTGGGAGAGGTTTTTCTAAAGTAGAATGATGAGAAAAATTTAGAAAATATGACCAAAGAAACAAGCTAACATGTTGAAAGAGATGAGGGTGCCTAAAAACGAGAAGAACGAAAAGACAGAAATAGAGTAGGGGAACTGGTTTTGAAGATGTGAAAGTCTTTCGCAAAAGAAGGGAATAATTTGTTCTCTGTATTCATTATCCATTGGTACCATTGGTACCATTCAGTATCCATTGGATTATCATGTCCATTGTTAACGGACATAAAATGCATCAAGAAAGGTTAAGATTTGGTTTTAAAGAAATGTTCCTAACAATGGGGAGACTAAATCACTTGAACACAGTACTTTTCTAATGCCATAGGAGCTATGTCCTTGGAGTTTTTCAGAAGAACTTCTGCCAAGCATGATTTAATGATCTTGCAGCTCACCCAGCCTGAGGCAGGGATGGACAGGACAGCCGCCTGCAAATGTTTCGGGCTTGTTCAGTGTTATTTCTCTCTTTACCTCTATTCCAAGCTTCTCTGTTTCCATCACTTATAAACTGCTTGCCGTCCATTTCAAAGTCTTATACATTCTGGCTTCAGTATACTTGTCTCTAATTTATTATGAATAGCTACCTAACAAATGTCATACTTGGTCAGACCTCACTAATCCTTTAATTTTCCAGATAATCCATAAGTAAATTAAACAACACCAGTTGTTTTTTGACATAATTTTTGTGGAAAATTCCCCACCTTGTAATGAATAGGTCATTTGTTCTAATCTGTTTTCTATCTTCTAAACCATTATTAATTCCTGACAGGACCTTCTCTCTTATCTTGTGCCACCTAATTCTTCTTAAGAACTGTTACTGAAATATCTTATTTAAAGGTGTTTTGGGAAGGCACATTACAGTACACCCACTGAACACTGTTTGCTCCTAGGTTCTTAACATCTCTTAGGTATTTTCATAGAATTATAAAAAGCATGTCCATTCTGCCCCAATATGTAATAGTTAATCATTTGCCAGTTTGTTTTAATTTTTATTTTTTTTCTATGCTAATCATCTGGGACATAAATTTTCTACTATGCTAGTCAGACTCATTGTTCTGTAATTTCAAGATGGCCTCTGCAGCCCATTGGTCTGATATTTCTGTTTTTCATTTTGTTGGAAAATAATAGATCTTGCAATAAGCAGTAGGTTATATACCATGGTTAAGTTTTCATTTTTCACAACTGAGTTTCTTCAAAATTCTAGGTGAACGTTGCCTATATTGCTGCGCTCTTGGTGCAGGGTTTTCCTTTTTCTTAGTATGCTCTAAAACTTTCATTGCTATTTAACCTCATTCCTTAATTTAATTCTCCATTTAAAATTCTTGCTCTTAAACTCCTCCCTGATTTCAGCTTCTGTAGATATTATGAAAGTAAATTTTCTATAGTAGCATAATCTTCCTTTAATATGCTTCTTAAATGGTGTGCACTATTTTGCTCTACTGTCTGGTTTATTTTTTTTAATTATAATTATTTTTTAAATTATATATCCTTAGCATTGACATTCCCTTGTAAATAGTCCCTGCTGCCAGTCTTCAGGGATTCATCTTACAGAGTTAGAAATGAGTAGCAGAGGATAAGGGTGTCTTTAATTGAACAGTGTGCTACCACTTGTTGGAGTAGATGCCATATTTTTTTGTATCTCTTTGTGTTTTTCTGCCACCATGGTAGGGTCCTATGCTACAGCTAGGTCTTCGAATCATTTTGATATGAATACCATTTCTGCTTTTAATAATGCTGTAAGGAAAGGAATAGAATTTCAGTCTCAAAAAATAGTTAATTTCACAAAAATTATATATATTTTTTTCACTTGCTGAACACTAGTAAAGAGAAAATGCAGAATATATAATTTGACTAAATATGAGTTCATGTGTGAGGGTCTGATAAAATGGAGACATGGATAGTTCCAAATATCAATTATATGTAATGAGCTGGATTGTCCTGGTCAGAATATAGTGAAGGCACTGAATCCATTAGAAAATGACTCCATTGTAAGATGGGTCCTTTAATAAGTATTCTTCATGGAAGAGTTTAACTTTCTTAATACACTAGTGAATAGGTGTCAGATCCATTTTACCATTTCTGTTTCCACTAATTTATGGATGGCTGTAGGGAAAACAATCCTAAGATGTAACAAATAATATCTGGTCTGAAAATTCTGCATATCTAATAAGGATTATTCTAAATGGTACATGTAAATTTTAATATGCTTGTATTTTGGAGAGAAGGGGATTACTTCTGTCCAAAGTAATATAAGTGAAGAAGAATTAGGACACTGTATAAAGAATTTTCATTCGTTAAACAACTGCCATTCAGTGCAAATACCAGAAGCAAATTTTCTGCATGCTGAGCTTCCTTTAAAAGGAGTGAAGGGAAAGAAGTTAAAAGGCGGTCATGAAACAAACAGCCCAGTAAAGACTGAACTGAGGCCTGAGTATACAACTTTTGAGCATCCTCCCTAAGTGCTGCAGTGTCATTGAGAAGAAGACTGTCATGTGACTGCTGGCCTTGGTACAACGGGGAGTCTGATGGATTTGATATCAAAGAGTTGATGTGAAATTTCCTTATTGTACTGGCTAGACTTTAAGCCTTTGGCATATTTGATAGTTTGGTTTTGAACTGTAGGTGCAGTTCCACTGATCCATATTGCTAGCAAGTGTCAGCTCAGCCTGTCTGTGCAGCTAAACTGGATTTTTGACTACTTTTTGCCATAGGAATTGAAAAGCAACCTGATTGTATTTATTTGTAGGCACTACATATCTACTAATAGGATGGCTAATCAGAAAGAGGACAAATATTTTAGGAGTACATCTTATCTGTATTTTTTTCATTGCTTTGTGCAGGGGGGAGTGGGTAGAGAGTTTCACTGCTCAGGTGTGCTAGGAGATAGCAGAACCATTTGTGAAGGATGAGAGCAGCTTCTTTCAGAAAAGTCTAGTCTTGAATGTCCTGCACAAAA
This sequence comes from Crypturellus tataupa, assembly GCA_034781795.1. Lineage (NCBI taxonomy): Eukaryota > Metazoa > Chordata > Aves > Tinamiformes > Tinamidae > Crypturellus > Crypturellus tataupa. The sequence continues at coordinate 168,847 of JAWLRI010000991.1, read as the reverse complement.
TCTCTCCTAAACTAGTTCCTTCCCTTTTGTTACCATTTTTTTTTTAATTTATGCATTGGTAGATCTTACACCACCCTTCAAAGTAATTTTTCAGCAGGCTTATGTTGATGCATTATTAAAGATAAATATTTCAAAAGATGCTAAAGTCTCCTCAACTTCTTTTGAACTATATTTTTAATATCTAGAAAAGTTGGTGTTTCAAATCATTCCTGATCCCAGTGCCCTAGGGCTTGCAAAGCATCGCCTTTATTAATGAATGTAATCTGAGGAAAACATTTGTTAGAGGGAGCTGGGAAAAGGACCATGAAAAACGTATTACGTAGACTGGAGGAAAGTGGCTAGTCTTCTGATTATAAATCTAAAATATTAAAATAATGAATTCACAGAACCCTTATTAGACATCAAAGGTTGTGCCTTATTGGGGTATGCTTTTAATTTATATTCCTTCTTCAAGGCCAAAAACAAACCTGATAAATTGAACAGCGAATTCCTAACCTGATTGAAAAAACCTGACTCTGGCTCATTGATGTTAATGGAAGGGAGACTTTTTGCAAGCTGAACTCTGCTTGAGTAGATGCCTGTGGTATAAGCTAACGGCATGTTTTCAAATCTTACGACTTTTAAATACAGAGTTAAACTTAAAAACAGCAGCTTAGTACCCTTTGTGCTGTTTGTTCTTTCATCTTATTTCAGAATTCTTTGTCTCAAAATTTTGCAGCAAAGGAGGGGACTTTAAACTTTTTTTTAAGAAGGAATTTTTAAATGTTTTTAGTTGGCAAAGGTAGCCAGAGTTAAAGCTAATAAATATAATGTCTTTTATTTCCCTTTTCTATGGCAGTGAGGAATACAATGAAATGAAAATATAGCTGAAGTATTATTTGTGTATTTCCCCCAAACAAATCTCAGTTTAGAAAAGTTTAAATATGCTGTTACATAACCTTCCCTTTTTCAAAAAAGTAAAATTTTGCTATATACCACCTAGAAACACATTAAGATTCCAGAGCTGACAGATAAATATAGCAGATGAAGCATGTTAAACATCAGTAGGGAGAACACAGAATGAGAGAAAGCAAGTGACTGTGATGCTAATGTGGGATTTGGGAGACCTGTTTTCAATTCCTCACAGGCTACCTCTCTGACCTGGAGCAAATTTGTCTCTCAGGCTTAAATTTATAAATGTGTTTAGGTACATAACTGCCTCTATTTAAGTAAATACATTGCCAATTAAATGAATAGAAAATAATTGATTTGTTCCCTAGGTTTCCACTTCTGCTCTGCAAAATAGGGATGATGTTGCTGCATTAGTTTAGGGTTGTGCAGAGAGCATAAATAAATTTCCTGAGCTCTTGAGGGGCTGATAGTTTCCTTGTAGGATGCATGAGAATACTTGTCTGAGTATTCTCCTCTATGAATCCATAGTGAGTGCCTTTCTAATAGTGTACTTGGCTCTGATTAACCTGTCTTGATAAACCTATAGCAAACCAGAGAAAGGCGAAAGAATGATCAAAGATATGTAATGACTTCTGTGCCTGGAGAGCGAGAATAGACTAGCACACTTCAGCTTGAATGAGAGAGGACTGAACAGGGATACGATAGCCAACTATGCAGCTGTGAATAGGAAACAGTTACTGAAGGTTCCTCACTGTGCAAATGCTGGAAAACATCATTTCAAATTTTCGGCAGTGGACTTAAATCTAACAGAGGAATTACTCTTTTTTTTTTTTTTTATCCAACATACAATTAAGCTGCGAGGTTCTTTGCCAAGGATGTTGTGGATGCCAAAATTTATTTTTTTTTCTTTTTAATATATTAGAAAAAAAATTGTATGAAGAATCCACCATAAATTATAGAACACAAATAAAAGACCTCGTGTTCAAGAAATCCCATACTATCAGGCTGCACAGTGACCATTTCATTAAGTTAATAACAGATGGTAGGTCTTGTGGCCTTTATGAAAAAAGCTAAGGGAAAATGATAGAAAAGATATTTTTGCATTCACATTTCATCTTTCTTCCTTGCAATGGGGGGGCGGGGGAGGAAGATGGGATTCCCTTTGAGGAACATGTTCTCCTTTATTGTATTATCTGAAAGTGGTCCTGCAGCCTAGTCCAGATTTTACTTTCATGCTCTGATATTAGTGAAGGTTGAACAAAGTGATACAATCTTAGGAGTCAGAGAACTATCAGGAACAGCATTCTGTCTCATGCCATCTTTGCTCTAGTTGGTGAGTAGATTGGTCCTTTCCCATGACTTCTTCCAATCTTCTGCCACTCTTGCCCAGTGACTTCTGGTCATCAAAAGAAAGCAGGGTCAGTTCTTCTGTGTCTCTCTGTTGTGACTAAAACTGAGAGGGATCAGCAAAGTATCCCTATTTTTCCTTCTTGATGCATCTAGTATCACAGTTTTGGTTGATCCCAAACAGAGAAATAAAGGAGGATGTCATTCATCTTGTAGTCAAGAGGCAGACTCTGGACTTTTGGACCAAAATTTGAGTGTGGATTTCTCCTGGAGATGAACAGAACCACCAACTAGCTACCAGTTGTCTATCTTCTTAAAATTGAAGAAGATATTTTCTGATTTTCCCCAAGATTTTTCCTAAGACCCATGTGTAGCAAGTTGTTCTTCTAAGCGAAGAGCATGCATCTCTCCTTGTATATTGACTTTACATACCACGAGGTAAAAGGGCATGCCTAGCAGGAAAGCACTGCGTTTTCCTCTCATCAGGATCAGAGTTCCACATTCCAGACTTGTCATAGCTCCTGCAGCCCTTAGAGTGAGGCACTGAGATGAAACAGTTTATTTGCAAAACAGAGAGCTGTAGTGCTAGCAATGAATTGAAGAACAAACAGTAGACTTTACACAAATGTGACACTTGCTCTTTTCAAATTACAGCAGTTGTATTTTTACTACAGATGAAAAACAAACAAGCTGCTCTGTCTTGTCTCTCCCAGCTTGCTTAGACACTCAGCTCAGCTTGGCTGCATGTAGATCAATTTGTTTCAAGAGATCAGCATTTCCTTTTTAACCTTTCGAACTGTAAGTCCCCATAGAATCCTGATGTTTTCATCAATTATATATTTTCATTTTGTACTGGAAATCGATAGCACTTCAGAACACTAATGTCATACAATATCTTTGTCTTGGGCTAGTAAGTGAATAATAACTAAATAATGCATTTCAAACGAGAGAACAAATGAATATTCTCCCTCCAGCGCACAAAGAAACATGCAAAAAGAAATCACTGAACAATAGGACATTGATTTTTGCGGCTCCGAACTTTCCAGCTGCAGGCAGAAAAGACCAGAATAGAGTTGTAGTGTATTATCTTACTCCTGAAGTTGCACTTGGGCATGAAACTTCAAAATGCCTCTCATTTACCCAGCATTGCTGCTGGATCAAGGTTTCATACAGGCCAAAGTATTACTGATGAGCCACAGTTATACAAAGATTTGGAGAGCGTTAGAAATGCTTGCAGCCCCAGTATTTTTGGCAGGGCCTTCTCCGATGGTATGTGTTCTCAATAGACAAAGCTTTCAAATGATATTTGGAAAATGAGGCTACATTTGTACTAGCAGACTGAAGAGGGTCAGGGGTAGGCTTGGACTCTCCTTTGCAATCAGACATGCTGTTAACATTGTTAGCACAGTTTTTGTCAGGATTTTGGCTGGCGTTAAGCAGCCCTCTCCCAAGCAGTGCTGGAGTGTGTGTAGATTGGGAGTTAACGCTCTCGGCAAACAGCTTGAATGTGAAATCCCTATTTTGGGGAAGCGAATTTGGCTATGCAGATTGGAACCATGCTGTTTCAGCTGGCCTTGAGGCCAAAGAGCAGTCTCTCTCTCATTTGATTTGCTGATGTGGACATAGTCAATGGGTATTGACTGTCTTTGATAATCACACTACCAGCAGCAGCATCTCACGGTTAAACATCAGACTGGGACTGGAGACATTTGGTTTTTAGATGTCTCACAGATTCTCAGTGTAAACTGAGGCCATTTAGTGCTTCTGTTTTTCATTTAAAAATGAGTGTAATGGAACTTTTTTCACTTTGTGTTACGAAGATGACATTCATTAAGATATGGATTGGATTAAGATGGATTGTAACCTATTTAGTACAGCAATTGTCTTCTACTAGAAGTGTCTAGAAAACCAGTGAGTTCCTCTTGTTGACAAAAGGTTTCCATTCTTTCTTTCTCCCTCTTTTTCTCTCTCCTGATGTCTTTTTCTCTAAATCAAATGATTTGGCTCAAACACTCAGGACTCTGGGAACGCTGCAACCTCAATTTGTTGTTTTGTCATCTAGGAATTCAGCCCACCAGTAGTCTGGAAAAGATTAGACCCCCTACTTGGAGTTTGTCGAAATATGTTTTGAACCTGAAGCGTTTAGATGATGATAGTCATATGGAATTTTCTATGTATATTTTGTGTACCTGGAAAATTTGAGACAAGATGGTTTTGTTTAGGTGATACAGTCTTGCATAATAATAAGACTGCTGAATAAATATACACCAAAGAAGATAGTAGTAGTATCTTCCCTGATTCAAGACAGTACTTAAATTTACCCTTAGTGTTAAGCACACACTTGGCCACCTTTCTCAGATAAAATCTGGTACCATTTGTTTTTTGTTACAGTAGTGCATGATGCTAGGCAGATACTATGGCCAGAATGAGATCCAAAACAAATGGAAAGTGAACTCGTAGTTCATCAACTAGCCTCCCTCTCCAACATCGGACTCTTTTATCCAAAAGCGTAAATATGCTTCTAACAACTAGTTAGTGCTGAATGCCTGAAGCTCTAGGAATAAAGAATGCTTTCTCTGATTCCCTGTGTTAATATTCCTAATATTTAGGCAAAACCTAGTTCTGCTCTCTCTCCTTTTTTTTTAATGATTAAACTGTTAAAATAGCAAGTAGCATGTTTAGTTTAGTCAGAAATCCTTTCTTTTCTAGCTTCCTGAATATATTTTTAGTCTCTCTGACAGTGTAAAGGGCATATTTCTGAATGAAGCTCAAGACTGCCCTTTAGTTTAACATCTTCAGCTGCCTGAGGGCTCTTTGTCCCCTAGAGATAAATCTGTAGTTCCTGTCACCTCAGACCAGTAGCACGATGGGAGTTGCAGGAATTTTCAGACTTTCCAGTCAAACTTTCTACCCAAACTCCTTTAAGTTTTCTGTGTGACAATGAGGAGTTGACTTGCTGAAGCAGATATGCTTCTTTTAGTCTTGAGTACATTATAGCTGGACGTCACCATTGATCTTTGATCTGAAGTACAAAGTAATTCAGCATGTACAGCAAATCAATATTTATATTGAATTATCTATAAATCTAAGAACAATAGAGTAAATCTTAGTGTATCATCTTAGTTATATTATTACAGTGTTAGGTGTACATCTTTGGTTTTTAGAAGTTTAGAGAAAATTCTTCACATGACTTCAAGAGGAGTTTCTATTTTATCTGGGAGTTAAATTTTATCCTTAAACTCTTACATGCTTTCAGTGCATGTCTTAATTTTCCAGAATGTTTTTACTTAAATTCAGTAATAGTTTGATCAGGCCCTAAAGAAAGTCGCCATCAAAACAAAATATTCCTCTGTAAGAATTAGAAAAGGCATGGTAGAAAGACTTTCAAGAAGCCAGCTGAAATTATATAATTAAACATCCAAATGTTCAGGCTATAGAAGTTTATACAGTTCCAGATTATTTTAATTCTTTACTTCATTCTCTGTAGAGTATAATTTAACAAAGATGATAAGACCATGTAATTCCAATTCCATGTTAATCCAAGTGAATGACATCTTCCTTGTGGATACTAACATATATTTTGCCAATAATGAAACTTCCACGTGTTACAGGCCTGGAATAAATAGTACCTTTTGACATTCCTCATCCCACCCCATTTAATTTCCAAGTTCTCTAAAGATCTAAAAAATAACTTAATTCTCCAGGTTGCTGTGGGGCTGCTCTTTCCTGATCAAGTGTTTGCACCGTTACTTTCTGGAGTGAACCCACTACTGCCATTTACAGCGATTCTCAGGTGTGCATATGAGAGCAGGATGAACACATCTGAGAAAGTTTTGACTTTCTGCATTCTGTGAAGACCTTGAATACCACCCCAGCAGGTCTTTCATGCTCAGACATCTCTGATCTCCGTCTTGACATACGGTGGGGCACATGGCATGTGCATCACACTATAGAATCTCTGTTTTGGCAAACAATCATTTCGAATCATCATTTCAGATATTTTGATCTGAAAAATTAAACACCAAAACAAAGACACAAGTGCCACAGGATTACCCCGTGTTGGTGAGGAGTACCCCTTACAGGAGGGCTGAGAGGAAACCAAGGCAAAGATTCTGCAGTACAAATGTAGCCAGCTTCAGAAGAAATTGGGAGGGGAAAGCAGGGATAATACCTAATAGACTGCCCTTCAGCCAGGGGCCAAAGGGGCCTAAGGTCTTTAACTGGACTGGACTTCCGGATGCAACAACAGCAGCTGCAACTGAGTGATGTATGAATTCTTATTAATTAATTTCTTGTACTAATAAAGCATGAGGCAATTCAATTTTTGGCGCTTGCACAAGCATACATTTCCTTAGAAAATTAATAGATGGTGGGGTAAATGATGAGTAGAAGGCATATGTTTTCTTTTTAATTCTTCCCAAACTCTGTTTTCTTGTGTAAACAGGAGCTGATTTTTCTTACAGTATTTACGAGTTGAAAATAACACTCAAGCCTCTGTTAGAAGGTGAAAAGGTACAATAACACCACCACAAACATTGTAAAACACTCTAGATGCTGAAACACATTAGTCTGTTAGAAGTAAGTTTTCTCCTCTTGGTGCTTAAATTATTGTTTACATCAATTTGGGAAATGAGCCTGCATGATACTGAAATATAATTGTCTGGTTACATATTCTTAGTGGACAAATCACTAGGATGAAACACTCCCATGAGAAATAGTACAATGTTTGACCAAACTGTCTGAAATACTATTTCTTCCTTCATTTTAAATGAGCCAAATTACTGAGTGATTCTGCAAATGTCACCGCAGAATGAATATATGGACTTTTAAGAGAAAATATAATTAAGGAGCTGATAAGACATTTTAATGTGTTCTGTCTACTTGGGGAACACAACTTAATTTTTGGTCCCCATCTGCCATCACTGGTTTAAATGTGGAAAAAGAGTATATGTGGTGGCGAAGGAGAACAGAAATTGTTAGAAGATGGCAGTGGAGATGATCAGCAATTACCTGAGATGAGTTATGTCAGCAATAATGAAAAATATTTTGTATATTGTTATTGATTATGTAATAAAAAGGTCTGCTGTTCAAAGAGGGGAGAGCACTATCTGCAGCAATAATGTGAGAAGGCATCATGTTTCCATCTATTTTCAGACAGCCTTAAATAATGGTCAAATATGCTGAGGATCTTATGCTGTTTGAATTTGTAAAGTGTGATTTACGGTGTTTTATGGCTTCTGCAACTGAACTTATGCACGCAAGGCCAGAAAGGCTGTCTGTCAAGTGCAATCACCTTTTTGTGCACATGTGATCGCACTAGAGGGCAGATACAGCATGAAAGGTCTGCTGCCTTAGTTGACTTTTGTGTTGGACATGTACAAAGCCCTCTATGTTCTGAAGCTGAGAGCACCTAAAGTCTTTGTCAAAATTCTGTGTTTCCAAATGTTGACTTAAGGGTAAATTTAACAATATATATTTTAAAGAAAATGAATATGAAATGGAACAATGCTTGGTTACAGTCTTGCAATAGCTTTAGCTTTTTTTTTTTCTGTGCTTGTCAGAAGTTGTCTTGTGACATTTCTGCTTTATTTTCTGAAAAGTTATGCTGTTTTCAACTGCCTAACTTTAACTTTAATGGGCAAGTAAACATGGGCCTTTACAGCCATTTACAGTCTCACTTTGCTGTCCCCTGTGTCGTAATGTTGGCTTTCAACGAAGAGTATGGCTTTTTTTAGGGGCCAAGGTTAGCTAAAGAACATCAGAGACTTAGTGTTTAAATGGAGAGGCCATTTATCTCTGACATTTCCCGTCTGTGGAAATTGTGGAACCAAATCCGTTTGATTTTGTGGTGGGAAAGCATTGCTTGATAAATAAATGAAAATAAAACTTTTTTTTCCCTCTCATGGTAACGCACTCAGAACTTTAACAGAACCAAAAGACTAATGGTTCTGTTCTAGTCTGCAATTATCTGCAGCCTGACTGTTAAATCCAATGGGATATTGAAGCTGGTTTCTATACAGATAATTTTTGGAATATGTCATCTTTTAAAAGCCCATTATTTTCTCAGTAGTCTTTGCTGATAAATCATACTGTAGCCAGGCACTTCTTTAAATTAGTGCCTGTGAACCAGCGAGTGAAAGTGTCTCCTTGGAGCTATCAGTTTATCATTTTGGAGAGGACCCCGTCAGCCCTCTTGCCAGGAGGGGAATGGTGTGAGTTCCACTACAGTAGTTCTGCACCGACGGGGGATTTCTCTCACGAAAGGGAAACCCTCAGGAGAGAGATGAAGAGATGGATTTGAATCCTAAATCATCTCTGAATCCTGGGGAGACCCCAGGTGAGGAGACTTGCTGTGTCCTCTGTGCACCAACGAAGCAACCTTGCAGGAGCCAGCAGAGGCAAAGTCTCAGTCTGCTTTCAGCAGCGCATGTAGGCCATGAGCCAGAATGGGGATGAACTGGGGATCTGACATCTAATTTACTTTAATTTCTGTCTTGTTAAAAAAATAAATACCTCGGGTTTTCACTTCAAAAATGCACCAACAGTAAGCAATTTTTTTTGGAATGCAGGCATGTTTTATTTAAGAAATTGAGACTGAAGTTTTAAATAATGCAGCTTAAAATGAATCAGAAGAAGAATTAATGTTAATATTATCCTACAAAGATAAGAAAGAAAGATGGAAACACTATGCAGCTTTTATGTCATTTTCTTTTCCTTCTCAGGATGTACGAGGAAAAAAAATGTGTAAAGGAATATTAAAAAACAAGGAAATACATGAAATAACCTTCCAAACTAATAGGAATGGATCTCTTGTGATTTTAAAGATATCCCAGTACTATACTAATGTGTGCGAAGGATGAAGGAAACAAGTTAAAACAGAGAGAGTGTCAAATTCTCAAATCAAGACAGATTAATTTGTCCTGAGAGATAATTTATACCAACTAAACTGTCTGAGGTTTTGCAGTTCAATGTTTGGCATGTGTTCCCTTGTAGCTTGCACAGTGGACCACAACATAGTATATATGTGATTCATGAGCTAGAGGCTTTCTGCACAAGACAGCCTGCAGCTCACATGCAGGCTGCAAGGGGTTTGGCTTGGCGACAGAACATTTTTTAATGTTTCTCTGCACCTTATGCCTTGGGGTTTTTTCATGATTTCTAAGTCTGACTTCTCAGTCACTGAACAAGATATTAATGGGATACACAGCTCACCATGTATACACAAATTACAGGAGAGAGGTATCTTATAAAAGTGATTCTCTCTCTTATGTAGCTTAAGTAAACTATAGGAAAAATGTCAATAAATATGATGGCCACAATATTAATCAGGAAAATGTTACTATTTAAGAGACTGCAGTCACTGTTGTGATTTGCCTATACTGTTTTTTCCTCAAAAAGGAGAATCAGATTGTAGCCAAGTGACCAGGGAAGTGTAGGTAACATTGCACATTTTTCTGCCATAAGTGGAACTGGTAAACACTAGAAAAGTGTTTTTGTAATATTTTAAATATTTTAAAATATGTTTCAGTTGTTCATGTATCTTTGCAGAAAGACTCCTATAGCTGCTGAAGCTAATGATATTAAAGATCAGAAGGAAAATTGAAAATATGTTCTTATAGCAGTAAAGGCAAAGGCTAGAATTTTACAAGTGTACTCCTATTAAAATCTGCAACATTTGAAATGGCTAATAAACCTTTAGTTGATAATTCTCCCTCCATCCAAGCACTTTATTTTTTTTAATCTGTTTCTGCCTTCCCTGACTGTTTGACCTTTTTGAGTGATGCTAAAATTTACTGGAGGGTCAAAGAGTCACAGGGGCCCACATGAGACATAAAGTAAGACAAATGAAGATAGGATTTAGACGCAAAATTAACACATTTGTGAAGGCTACTTCATACTGTGTACACCATGTCAGTGCTGCTTGTAAGGAAAGTAGAGTGAAGTTTACTTTATACATATGAAAGGTGCTTTTTTATACTCTTGTTGGAAGAAAAAAAAGTCTTGTTTGCAAGCTTTGCATTCCAGGATCTATAACCAAACGCCAAGACTTTCTAGATCTGCCAAGTCCAAAATCTAAGATTTCAGGTCCACTTGCCAGCTCACATTTTCCATTTGGCGGCAGTACTCTCTCCAGTCCTGCCAGTAGCTGGGCCCCAAGATGCCTCCCTATGAGGCTAGGGATTTAATTTAGATTTTTGTTTTTTCAAACACTATAGCTCCATAAAGATGAAAGTTCAGAATTTTGAGATAAACCCAGATTGAGCAGAATCCATTTTTCCTACTGAAATGTCTCCAAGACAGCGCCTGCCTTGAGAAAACTTTGGAAATCATATCTGACTTAGCCAAGGGAGTGTATTTGTTACCTGCAGTGATATTTCTTTGTGAGTGCACATTTGTCAGGAGAATCCTATTTCTTCACTTAGATAGCGCAGGATTTCTTTTTCCTCACTGTGCATGCAAATTCCCTTTACTGTTAATGAGAGTTTAATGTGCTCCTTGAAATAGACAAAAAAAAAAAAAAAAAAAATTTTATGCAACTGATAAAACAGAGCTTAAAGAGACAGGGCGACAATAATTAATTGTAATCTTTTTTTTTTTTTTTTTATGAAAACAGTGTTTGAAGGGAAGAGACAATAGGAATGTGGTGGTAAAAGAGCTGTGAATTTTAAATGGCCTCAGTGTATGATTCATGGAGTGATCCCCCAAAATAAAACCAAAATATTCAAAGAAGGATGGGGGGAAAAATTGTTCACATAAATTATACTGACATTCTTTCTGATTTCATCCCTTTTCTATGCTGCTGTTCTCAATTCAATGGTGAACTTTTTGACCAAGTCTGGGTACTTTAAATCAAAAGAGCATTTTCTTTGTTGTGCCACCCTTAACATTCCATTCACTCAAACTTTGAAGAAATTTTGTGGCAACAAATCACCATGACATACTTATTCTTGCAATCCCCCCTGTCCACCCTTAGAGAAGATCCATGACTTAGCATATGAAGTGGATTACCTTTCACCCCAATTAATGTTTTTATAATGAGTACCAAAAGAAGTAATAATGTTTTGCCACTTATTATCGAGTGTTGCTGGGGCAATCTCTGAAACTCAAGACCTAGGTCATTGACAGCACTGACATGATGGCAATCATGCTGCTGAGGTTTAAGCCCTACTACAGTGATGAATAAATGGGTCAATTTAATTTCCAGAACTATCAGTCTGAAGCTTTAAGGAACAAAATGAGTGAGATAGATAGGAATGTCTGAGGGGTTTGCAGATCTGGCAAAGGTTAGATTTGAAATCCCAGCCCTTTTTAGCTTATTTAAACAATGCTTTAAAAAATGAAGAAATAAAATAAGAAATTCATGTTTTGTCTAAAAACTGGAACTGGAAATGCATGGTATTTAAGTGCCATGACAACCATGATTAATATTATTATATGATAAGGCATGCATTGATACTATAAAATTATATTTTACAGCTTGCTCGTAGACTGATTGAATTGCTAGCCACAACTATACAACTTTTTAGCTGTCAAGGTCCAGTGATCTCAGTTTTAAGGAAAGAATACCATCTGAGAGATTATAAAGTAGTCTAACCCTTTTGATATCCCTTTAAATAGTGTAGTTATGCTTAAAGACACATTAAAATACTAGACAAAGAAGAAAAGGTAATTTAAAGTCATTTGAAACTCAGCAATATTGTGTTCCTAAGCATTTCTTTTGACTCCTTAGGTAGGAAGATTTAGGCTGCTCCTGGAAAGCTATGTTATAATGAAAGGGAAAAAATGCCTCATGCAAATGTTCAACAAGCAGACATACTGGCTTGCTAGTAAACCCACTGACATTGAATAGCTGTGCAGGTGCCATTTATACAGAGTATTCCCTTCTTGCAGTTCACTGGTTTTTTTTTTCTGACTTCCTGTTATTGCTGTGATGAAAAGTTATTTATATTAACAGTCTCTTCCACCATACCCCAGGATAGCTGTCCTTTGCCACCAGAACCTAAGGAAAGACAAAAACAGGATGAACAGCCACGTATACATATATGCGTATTTTATGACTTTTGTCCCATTATCCCAGGTTGTAATGTGATTTAATCCATTCAACCTCTTCTTAAATTAGACAAGTATTTTACCCCAATTCCTCCTTCAGATAAATGTCCTTTCCTCTTTGTGTTACTAAACAGCAAGCCACTTCAGCTAAATCTAGATTACCAGTTTAGAAGGGCCCTCCTGGGCTGAGGTGAGTATTGTACCACCTCTCTCACACCTGATACAGATGAGTTGGAGGGCACAACAGGTAGCCTTGCCCACAGGAACCACCAGGTATGTGGAGGAGGATGGAGTCACAGGGCTGTTCAAACAGTTGCAGATCTGTAAAACGGTAGGTCTGATGACTGTCAGGTGACTCATCCCACCAGCTAAGACTGGCTGCACACTTAACCTCCTACATTCAGTTTCTTTTCCTGCAAAATAAAGTTTACTTTGCCTCTCAGGATTTCCATACACCTTTAATAATTTAACTTTAGAAACTTTTTCTTTTTTGTGTTGAGATTCTTAGACTTGAAGATGACATAAGTGGAAGATGCTGTGTTGTTACAGAATATCTTAACTTGAAGAGGTTCTCAGGAGGCTGACGGCTGTCAAATTTCAATGCCCATTAAAAATTACTATTTTTATTTAAGCTAATGCATTGCCATAATACACAAACAGTCACAGGCAAAGGATTAGCTTTTCTCCATGGCTGCATGCCCAGATGTGGGAAACCATCTCTTTATGCTGCGTTTGTGCGTGTAAGCCTATTTCTGTCACAGGTAGACTTTGAAGCACCCCGTCACGGTCCTTTTTGTGTGCAGACAGCTGGAACCGCCTACACGCCAGCTTCCCAGCTGAGCGCACCGCTGGGCAGGCCGGGCGGCGCAGGAGCATCCCGCCGACAGCCGCCCTTGTGAGCTACACCGGGAGAAACGGAGGGAGGCTGGTGTCGGGAAGCATCCGTTTTGACATCATCATTTTAAAGCCTTGCAGTTCATGGCTGCGCGTTGCTTGGGAAGCTCGAAGGGCAGGTTTCTGCGCTTTTCTGCCCTGCCTAATGAGCAGCTCCGGCTCTCTGGGCTCTCCTACGGCTTTACACAGTCCTTGAAATCCATCCGGTTTTACAGATCTGCTTTGTACCTGTGTTAGTTTCAGAAAAAGATGCCAAAACAGCTGGGGGATGAATTATCTATTTATTTATTCATTACAAATGTTTCTTTGACCTGGTAAAATGTGGTGAACTGGAAAAGCCTTTTTTTTGTCACTCGCGTTACCTCTCCTCCTCCCCAGGAGCCGCAGAGGATTTAAAGGTCATTTGAAAAGCATCCTTTTGCTCTTTGACAGCCCTTTTAATATTAGCCTCTAGTTTTGTTTTACAAAGTCATTGTTATTAACTGCTTTCATGGTTACTGCTATTTTCCCTAGGATTACAGAGAAACTTGAGATACTAATTGCAATGAGATAATTTGGCAATATCGTGCAAACTTCCTTAAGGCATTAGTTAAGAATATGCTTTCCTTCACACAAAGAGTATTTGAAAGAGAGAACACACTGCAAAGGCATCAGAAGGTATGCTTTTGTACTCCTATACTTAAGAGTAGATGGTATAATTAGCTTACAAAGGCAGTTGAATATATTTCTCAGAACAAGAAGAGAACATAAGAATTAAAGAGTAGCTTTAGCTTAATGATAATCAGTGATAATGATGATAATAATAATAGTACTTAAAACTTTAATGTAGAGATTTGCATCTTGAAAGTGCTATGCAAAACATTGACTTAATTACTGTCACCTCTTCAGGGAAGGTAGGTATTATTGCCCTGACTTAATAGATAGCGAAATAGAGATATAAGCAAATGAAGTGACTCGCCAAAGGCTCTGCAAGAGTCTGTAGAGGAATTCAAACTTTCCAGGTCCCTTTACCATATGCTCCGTTATACCAAGCTAATTATGCACATTTTAGGGCTGCTTTGTGCTTTTGGAACTTGAACCAAAGGCTTTTGAAATAAGAACTGTGTTTTGATAATGTTTTGATGGTTGTATTTTTTAATCAGTAGGTGATTGAAAAAAGTGCTTTAAAATAATTTTCCTCCTTGAGTCAAGCTGAAACATATAGTTGGAGTAAAAACATTCAGTTTAGTTTTTAATTATTTAATTATTCTTATCTTTTTTAAACAGACCAACCTCTAAAAGAAAGCTCAAAATGTTTTACTAAGGCAGGAAACAAAATAGATATTTCTGAAATAAATGTTTTTAATTTGAGGGAGGGGACTGAAGTTTATTAATACCTTCTCTGACCCTCAATCTGTAATCTTATGCATTGTTTAACTGTATTGTTTATATATGTTAGTTCTATTTTACCTGGTTCTTATAAAAAGTCAATGTGAATCTTTCTGCCTCAATTATTTCTTCTCATGGAACGAGTGGGCATCAGCCCGAGTTTTGATTATTTGCACAATGTGTGTTGAGTAAAAAGGCATACTGTTAACTTAAACAGTTTCTGACCACAGCCACAATATAAAGGGATGATGAAATATTTTGAGATTAATTGTATCCCATAAGTATGAAGTGCAAATATCAGCTTTCAAGGTATAATTCTTTCCCTGCGTGAGAGACATTTAAGACACAATACAGGAATAAATCTTGCTTTGATTGCGTATGCTACATTTTTAGTAAAGATCTTACGGGCACTGCAGTTCTGGTTAATTAAGTTTGAGGCGTAGTTGAATTCTTAGATAAGAAATTTAGTTCCATATCTGTGGAACATAAGGGAATAATGGATGTCAGGATCTGAGTCTGTAAGATTTAGAAAGAGCTTTTGATAATTGTTTTCTTTGCTCCCTGTGTTCTCTCACTGTAACTTAACCAGCAAAGCAGTACACTCAGGCTTGGAGGCACGTAAAACCTGGACCTGCTGAGCTCCTCTGTGTAAATAGGGCAAAAATCCCACTGTATGGGGAGCCCTGGGGTCTCACGGGTGTGTTTGGACTACCCATAGGGTATGTGGGCAGTTGCTGCTACTCTGAATGGATGTAGCATCCACAGGTGACGGCTTCGTGCAGCGTTATTGATCCCTGCCTTGCGCCAGTGTCCTTTTCCGGGTGTGCGCACCCCTTGCTGAGCCTCTCACGATATTCTGACCTAAAAATTCATGAGGCTTTTGTAGGGGAACTTCAGGGATACTTTACTCCAGAACAATATCGTTGAATTTATTCAGTTAATGAAAACATCGGATGGTTTTATCTAAAGTGCTTTTAACAGGGTTTTGTTAAAGGTTTTTATTCTGTTTTCACTTCTCTCTCTCTCTGTCTTTTTTTTTTTTTTTAACATTATCATGACCGAACATATCAGCAGGAAGCCTTGTAGGAATAGGGAATGTTAAGAAAACAGTAGAGAAATTTTCTGAAAGACTTAACTTTGAAAGTGCTTCCTATAGGCATTTTATATTGAAGCCCAAATGTTCTTATAACAGTCACACTTTTCCAATCAGGATAAGCATGACTAAAGCATGAAGAAACTATTTCTACAAAAGGGAAATAGGCTATAAGCTCAAGAATGGCTAGTCACACAGCTCAAATTTTGAAAAAAAAATTTTTTTCCTTCATCAAATTGCTCTGAATGGATGATATGTTTTAAAAGTCTTCCCAACACTTATTTATCAAATCATTTCAAGTAAGTTACAAGTAAGGTGAATGACAAATTAATAAGGCAATAGAAATGTGCATTCTTTCATATAAGAACGGTATCTAGTAAGAATAACTTACTGCTTTAATAATTAAAGCTAAGTGGCTTTTACTGGGAGATAGGAGAGAGGGGAGTGTGAAATAAACACAGAATTTGGTTTATCCTGACGATCCATATTAGAATATCGGAGATTAATTGTTGCCTCCACATTATTTAACAGACTGCAGGTTTCTCGTAGCACTGCATAATAGGGGAAATGTACTGGAATGGAATGGAATAAGCAACAAGCATCTGAAAATGAGATTGTGCTGTAATATATGTTGATCACACAAGGTGGCAGAATGAGCTTAGGGCTATCCCAGAAATAACAGGCAGTGAAGGATCTTCAGTCAACAGTGTATCCTTGCTTGTCCTGCTAAAATGCTAAGCTGCTTCTGCACATGCAGAGGGATGGAGGGGAGTGTTTTAATACAGCATTTTTGATAATTACCCAAGTTCTTCAATTTCCTTTGGAGATTTAATGGAAATTATTAAAACCTTGTGGCCAAATTTGGAAATTAATAATCCTACAATGCTGAATTTGCTCACATCTTCAGTTTTATTGAAAACACAGTTTACCTTCTATCAATACATTGATTCTCTAAGTGGGGTTGAACTCTTCCGATGAAGGACAGCTACAAGAACGGGCACGCAGGGAACATTTCGCTTTTCATTATCGATTTATGGCTAAACTCACTTCTATTGTAAGTGAATGAAACTCTATTGACCTACCTGGCATTGCATTTACTTATAGCTGGCCTGAGCATGGCAGATGATAGATAGATATGTTTGGCTAAAGTGAGAGCAACCTGAAAAGGGGAAATTGAAGTCCATGGCCAAAACTGGTGCAACTTCCCTGCAGCTGTTTCACCAATGGGTTGAGAAGTGGGAGTGATGTTTCCTTCTGCATATCTATAGCTTCTTGACACTTTCCTTGACTCGCTGTGGAGCCTGCCCTTATGTTGGTCACAATAAAATGTAGGGTTAAACTGTACCCTCCCAGCCTTTGGGGGCAGGTGGCAGGTGAGTCCCACATGTGTCTAGTCAGTTCACTTATGCGGTGCTAGCCAGTAACCATGTGATGCACCAAAATGATGGTGACAGTGAAGGACTCGCTCCGTCTTTATCCGCTACAGGTGTGAGTTATACCAGTAGGGCATAAAAACAAGCCTAATGGATCCCCATTAACAATAGTTTGAGGTAGAGAGAGGCATGTCAGTGTAGGACATTTTAAATGTAACTGATAACACATCCTGCATCTGAGTTTGCTCCCAAGTGTAACCAAATGAAGTAACTGATGAGTATAGTCTCATAAGTAAGGGCTTAGGGACTGGGATCTATTTGTTGCTCCTTATGTAATATATTTCTAGAAGCTCATTAGAAGCTATTAAAGCTTATTCACCCTTGCAACCTATTCAGCAGATGTTCGGCTGTTTGTTTTCTTCCCTCATTGCCTTAAGATATTTGGCTAAGCATTAAACAAGATTGGAACAGGTCAAGAAAAAAATATTTCCAAGAAAAATAAATTATGAAGTAGAAAAGATGACAATTTAATATTAAAAACTGTCATCTGTGACTTATTAATGAGAATAGAAAACAAGAGTTCAGTCAAAACTGGAAATTAGGAACTATAGCATATGCCGGTATTGCAAACTTTCTCTTTCCACAGAGAAGAGGCTATAAAATGATAAAGAAAGGAGAAAGAAAAAAAAAATGAGAAAAAAGCAAAGAAAAATAGATGCATTCTGGAAAATCACTTTTGCATCAGCCTCATTTACTGGTGGTGCTTCAGTGGTCTGTGGGCAGAGCAGCCAGGGAAGCTCACTGAGTGGTCTATGGCTTCGTCTAGGAGGATCTTTTAACCCACTCCTGAGCAAGGAGTTTTAGCCCCAAGAGTCCCCTGGTTCTGTGTCCATGTTAATGTGTAGTCATGTCCTATCATTCTGCTGTTAGCTGCAGCCTCTTACTTGAGCCTCTGGACTTGTGTAACGTCTCTTCTATCATCCCACTGCAAAACCAGGGAGGTTATTTTTCATTGCCAGTGGTTTTAACTTACCTACTCGAGCATGTCCTGGAAAAGGGAGAGTCACTCGCACAAACTCCTCACCCTAGATTAGGCAGCTGACAGCTGCCCAAAATGCCTCTCTGCTGCGAGTCCTCCCTGCGCTCTCCAGTTCAAAGGCAAGCACAGCAGCCTAAGCCACTGCAGGAGATGCTTTACTCATGCCTCATCCTCTCTATCTCTGCGCACTTAATTACTCCCCTTCAGAAGGGCTAATTTTCTTCCTGGCAGTCTACTCTTGTAGCAGCAAAATCCCTTCCTTGCTTTCCAAAATCATTGCATAAAATGACATCAACGTATTGCTTAAACAATGGTTGGTCAGATTTCAGTGAAAATCTAACAGTTTGGGTAGCCTTAGATGGTGATCCTGGAAATCAGAAACAGAGGCTTGTTTGCAAGTACTGAGCGAGCAAGGGCTAGCAGCAATATCAGCGAGTCACAATATTAATGACGATGGCACATGTGTCATTAGATTCAGGTGTCATTCACATGCTCACAAAGCCCATGAAAGCAAAGTGTGCGAGCTGTAAGACCCTGGGGGTCTCCATATTTTCAGGATGTGGAGCTGAAATATGCTGGGTGTACTTAAAAAACTGCAGCCTTTTTGCCACATGCTTCACACAGCAGCATTTATGGCTGGGCAGCGTGTTGGAGCCTGGCGGGAAAGGAAGAGGATGGCTCCTGCTCTCTGTATGCACACGTGCACATACACACACACACACGCACACACAAAAACATACACATATGTTTGTGTTACTAAAATGGGTCTAGCAAAGTGATATGTGATTAAACATAGTGGATAGAATAGGGACGTGTGGTTTACATAGTCGCTGAAAACATTCTCGTTCTGATGTGATGCTGGAAATCTCATAGGGCAAATGCATATGGATGATGCTAGCGTCTGGAAAAATGTGCTGTGAAACTGCTGTTTTATACCGGGAGTGATTCCTAAGCTGTAGCCGGTCCCTGACAGCCTTTGTAAAGTGATATGAAGCAAAATACCTGTGAGAGGGAGGAAATCATTCTGTGTTGATTAATGCCACTGTTGTTAGTATTGATGGTTCAGCTGCCTGTGCAAAACAAATGTGGGCAATCAGTTCATCTTGAAATAACTTGTACGTTTGAATAAAGGAAGTTGTTGCCTAATGTATTTCATACTAATTGCTCCATGCCAGAAATTCAGGGCCTGATCCAATGTGAACTGACACCAGGGAGAGACACTGCAGTCACTGCAACAGTCCTTGGATCAAGGCTGCTTTTCAAGAGGAGCAAATACAGCATGCTAAATTAGCATTCATCTGAGTCTTCACTATCAGTTTCTTGAGAAATGGACTGGGGCCGATATTTTCTGCGTAGCCAAATGAGTCTTAGCACTTAGATACTAGATTGCAGGCCAGGAAAACCAACCTGAGTGAATCGACATTCCAGTAACAGCTGAGGCTTGAAGGTTGGTATCTCTGATAGATCAGCTCGGGTTTCTGACACAGGGCTCTAGCTTGTATGCTGCTGCACGGAGTCATTTACCACCTAATGAACAGGCAGTGTTTATGAGGTATTTTTCAAAAATCACACTGGGCCCTTTCTTGGGGCTTTAGCTATTTAAATATGTTAAAAAATCTGTGCTTCAAGAGGATTTAAAGCAGCAGGATTTAGGTGTCAGATCATGAAAGGGAACAAGGCATCAATCTATCTTGTTTCATGCCCAGAGCCATACTAGTATCAGGCCCTCCCGTGAGGGGGTACTGTAGATAAATTTCCAAGCTTTCAGCACCCGAACTAGCTAGCTCTAGAAGCGTATGGGGTATAATCATAGCAGTGCTGATCTGCACCTGAACTAACTAGCTCTGCTGAGAAACAGGGATTGGATTTAATAATGCATGTTCTGCCATGCCAAAAAGGCTAGACTGCCTTTGAGCCCCACACTAGTGTCTCTGCATGGTGCTGCTGTGCTGAACGCTGTGGATATACTCTGAAAGTCATCTTGGAGCTTTTTTCATCATAATCCACTGCACAATGTAGATATCACCTTGTCCCAGCATTCAGGTACCATTGACATATTTACTCCTTAGCTGTCACTTACCTCCTGACTATTAGTTTATCATGTTAATCCCTGCATATGCTCAAGTTTTTGCTGTCCAAACTCACTTAAATATTGAGACCCACCTCAAGGATTACTGTGACCTTTTTTTTTTAAAGCCTTCAAACCTCCAAAATAAGACTCTTCCATATGTAGCCTGATAATATTGGTGTAGTCAGAACATACTCAAAATAAATAGCAGCTGGTGAGAGAGAGGTAGAAGACCTACGTTCAAACCCTTTGCTGTGGAGCAGCAATATCTATCAGAAGGGCATCTGAACTCATGTCTCAGGTAGGTTTTCTAGTTGCTGGAATGAAAGTCAGTCTCTGGCTTCAGTCCTTCTATATATCAAATTATTTTTACAAAGAGGAGCAGCACTCATGCTGGTGAGCGATTTTTCCTGCTGAGCAAATGGCCAAGTGTTGGGATGCTAACTTAGGTTGTTGGTTTGAACTCAAGCTCTGGCTATGAATCAGGCCGAAGTATTGGATTGACCTTGTCTCCCAGTCTCAGGGATTGTCTTAACTCCAAAGCTGTTAGGTCTTTTGTCTTAGCACTATTATTCTTTAAAAACAGAAAACCAGTCTTTTGAACCGTCCAAGTTGCTGACTTTTTTAGATGCCTGTTTTCCAGAAAGATTTAATGGATCTGAAGCAGAGAAACTATGCCTTTCTGGGGATGTGTAAACATGGTCCCTTTCTGCTGAAGTTTATTTTATGTCAGTTGGTCCATACCCTACTCAGCTGTTTTCTGTGGGCCTTTACATAGGTGCCTATCCATGAAAAATCTGAGTATTGTATGAAGGAGGATCAGGACTATGAGTGAAGGGTTGCATTGCTTAATCCTGTAAAATTTAATTACCATGTAAGAAGTGAAAAGGGAAATTGGACCCCTGAATTACTTAATGTCTTCTGAAAATTTTAGCCATGGTTCATAACATTTGATGAAGATAATGTAATTCCCTTAGACAAATTTAATGAATCTGTGTGCTGCAGACAACAAATTGCAACTCTTGGATCAATCATGTACGCACCCCTAGAGGTAACACTTTTAATTGTCTCTTTGATTTTGAAAAACATGGGTCTCAATGTTTCAAGCCAAAGATTTTCAGAAGGTAATACTGACAGATCCTACTGGGCCCACCACTGGAGAAGTAAGTTGTTCTCTCATTAGAGACTCAAAATATCTTTGATCTTGTTGCAGAATCATTCTTTTGCCTGTCTTTCTGCTGATAGGATCTTAAATTAAAATCTCTCTGCTACAGAAAGGTCTGATTTAAAAGATTTAGTTGCATGAAATTCAATTGCCTATGTAGGAAGGATGAGAGTCAGTATTTCTCCTCCTTTTCCTTTATTTGCTCAAAATATTTGGCTGAAATAATCCATTTCTGAAAAAAAAAAAAAGCAGTGAGGGTTTGCATTATAAGTTGTATAGGGATTTGGGATTGCGTTTGGGAAAGCGGAAAGGAAGACATGTGAAAAGGTGAAGAAGAATTCCTGAGCTTGAGACTCTCTCACACTTCTGGCACAGGCTGCACCTTTTACAGATGAAAGAGTAGAAGTCCAATCTTTCTCTAAATAATTAAATGAATACTTAACTTGCAGGTTTAAAACTTACAGTATATTATAAAACAATTATGTTTCCCTTGCATGATAAGGCAAATTGCCATTCAGCTTCCTTTGTCATCTGTATGAGTGAATTTGGAGCAATTAGCATGAATATATTGCAGGTGCAGCGTCCCAGGAAATTGGAAGAAGCTGTGCTGTATTTTGTATCATGGAGGAGTTTGAACCATAACTCCTGAAGAGTTGAAAACTAGAGAGATGTTAGCATTTGAAGTGTGATTTTTATAATCATAACTAGCACTGATAGTCGTCTATATAATAGGTATGAAATGAATGCTGTATTTTTTCATTGTACTGTTACTCAATTAATTTAACTGCATATGACAACCTATTTGCCCAGTTCATCTTTCCAGCTATAGAGTCTTTTGCACAGTAATACCAGTGGTGTTATGTTAGCTTTGATATTATCTGAAGATACTATACTTTTCCAATTATACAAATGTTTGTATACCCTCTAAGAAAAACTACTTGGGACTTGAACCTGACTTTTGTTTGGTACGTTTTGTGAAGAAGTCAATCAAAGCTTTGTCATATCTAATTCCTAACACGAAACCAAGTGCTATGCTTGACACTGAAATTCAATTTCATTCTTAAGTGCAAGTTCCTCATGAATTCAGGTGAGCGTGGAAAGATAAATGTTTCCTAAAGCTTAAAGACAGTTCTCAAACTGGCATAAATGAAGATTTTTAGTAGAATGATACCAGCTCACATCTGACGAGTATTTGAACCTTAGAGCTGTATGACCTGATACTCATTTCTGCTGACGCTCCATTTATATTAGAACAGAGGGACCCCAAATACCATGGTAATTATTCATACATGGTTTGATACCCTTTTATTCTGACACAGAGGCTTAGAGAAGCCGCTCTGATTATGAGATTCAGGTCCACCATTTTACCTATGTGAAATCACCAAACTGGTGAATGATATTGATAAGAAATGTTTCCTTCTCTGTAGGTACAAAGGAAAAAATGCTTTTTGGGGGCTTCAAAACAGAATTTAGTGCCTTCAGCCAAAGACGTTTGTGAAAGGAAAGCTTTCTGATAGCTACTGTTATGAGGAGTGATGCACAAGCCTGTCCCTTGACTCTGACATCACCTACTACCCCTTACCTTTTGCTGCACTAACATACACACACACACACTTCTCTGGAGTAGGAGTGGGTAAAGAAGCACACTCCAAAATCGGGATAGTAGAAGAGAATATCACATAATGCAAGCTCCTGGAGCAGGCATAACTTGTGACCGAATAAAGGTTATTTGTTCTACAGAGAACAATCATAAAAGGGTAGTTGTTTGGTGAGGTGTTATGTGACAAAAATGTCTATATTAAATCTCAGTGTTTTAGTGTGTGATGGATGGATTTATTCACAGTGCAGGTTTTTAATGTTGATAAACAGAACAGTTCGAGTGCTTCTCTGGAATGCTAACATTTATAAGAATTAGCTTTGTCAAGCAATCTTAGTCTGAGATAAACTCCTTTTCTGTATTGACTGTGAGGGAGGAAAATTCTCATTCTCTCTGCAGCTACTCCTCACCTCAATTTCCAGCTTCTCTGAGTGTGTCTGTAGCTGATATTGTACAACACCTGTCCTATATTTTAAGTGTAGCAGGAGGTTTTTCAATGAAACTATCATTTAGAGAGGAGCTAGAGGTCACATAGTTCCCTGTGGCTTTGGGAAAATTTAATGGATTTGGAGACTAATCCTCACCACCAAAGCTCCATGGAGCATAGGGAGCTAATTCCCTTTCTGCAGAGGAAGGAGTCAAATGTTCTCAGAGGGGGACCTCAGACAATTTTTCTCCTTCCCTCCCTCTTGGACACGGTTTTGAACAGAAATGGCTGAGGATTGACCCTGTAGAAATTAGAAATCGAGAAGACCTATGAAGCTGATTTTATTTCCTTGTCACTGCAAAGTTGTTTTCTATAGCATGTTCTTTAATGATTTATCCAGGAGTTTCAAATGTTGTAAGTACTAGTGGTCCTGTATTTCCCTAGCCCATCTTACTGACAGATAGCACAGAGATAGGGAATGCGGCATGCAGCAGAGATGAAAAGAGGGAGCCAAATAAGATAAAGATGACATTTTTGTTTTACAGTATGACTAAACTGCTTGGGAATATCAGGAGGACTGAGACTAGAAGCATTAGGAGCATATATTCCAGAAGATATATAATAGTGTAGATCTAGGCTATGTTTGAACACAGTAAAATTTATCTCAAACACAAACCCAACCACTTCTAAAGTTATCACCCTTTAAATCTTTTGAAACTCTTTTTTTTTTACACTTTTTTCTGTTCCATGTTTGCATGATATTGGGAAAAGAAGCTTCTTATTCTTCCTCTCTCTATCCTTTTCTCGTATTAACACCTCTCTGTCCATTCAAACTGCTCCACTTCTTGGAAAGCAGTTGTGATGAGATGTGTTGACAAAATATGACATATGTTGTTCTTGAAGAATTTCTTATCAGCTGTGCAACATCTTACGAGATTTACAACTCCAAAGGATTTACTATAAGCATATAAAACCTTTCAACACCTTCCAGCTCCTGGGAAACATTCTGAATTTCACTTATCACTTCTTATTTCCAGTGTTACAGGCAAGTTTGCTATCTGTTTGGTCCCATCTTGTCATCTTTTCTGCTCCTTATCTATCCAATATAGTACTGCATGAGTAATGTAATACTTGAGGATAATAACTCAGTATCTTTTCTGGTTGCTCCATAATGCAGTTGAGGATTCATCTCCAAGTTTCTTTGTCATGGGATACCTCTTCTCTTTCTTAGCTTTTGCTTTGTTTGTTCAAATTAAATATTTATTGCATTTTAAAGAATGAACTTTCAGTACAAGATAATAAAGGATTTATCTGATGATAAAACATGTAAATCTTTCCAGAAACTTCAGGAGGATTTTAATATAAATGCAGATCAAATATGGAAATATATGCCACTTGAGAATTGTTTTGGAAGCAGGAAGAGCTGTGGAGTTGGAGTGCGAGCAATCCTTATTAGAATGAATTTCTGATGTTGATAAGACAGAAATAGGGTATCTCAATTTTTTCTCTTGTTATTCACCTAATTCTTGTGTGAAAAGATAGAGAAGAATGCCTAGTTGTATTTTTTAGTGCTAGATAATTTGTTAGAGAGCAAACTATAGGGAGCAACTTCCTATAGTAAAGGAAATAAAATCAGTTGTGTAATAAGTCTTTTCAATTTCTAATTTCCAATTGTCAGTAACTCCTTGGAAAAAATAGATAATTAATTATAAATAATTAATATTTTACTATTTTTAATATTTCAAATGGCATGTATATCCCTCCTCCTGTGATGCCCTCAGAGTAACTTTTACTCTCTTAGGATGAAGTTCAACACAACAAGCTTAAGACTCAGTAGCCCTAACTTCATACAACATACTAACTAAAATTAGTGCTTTAAATGCCTTCTTTTTTAGTCTTCCATTTAATCTTTCCAAAATTTCATTAAAATCAAATAACTTTTGATTTACTGACAGGAAAGTACAACAGGAATGATAAGATTGGAGAAAAATAAGAGAAAAAAATTAAAAAAATATATAGTTAAGTTTTTTACACAGAAAAAATGTGATATATTTTCCATTTTTTGGTATACTTTCAAGTATGGAAAATGATATAGCTAATCAACATGATTGATATAGCTAATGATATTTCATAATTCATATCATGAAAATTAAAAGGCAGTGTAAAACAGGAATACTAAGTTCAACTTCAAACTTAATTACTCTGCTTTGACATTATCTGATTTTCATTTTTATCATAATGATGATGTCTTAATTTGATCTGGCTAACTTTCGCACGTGCTTTTTGCTTACAGCAATGAATTTAGTGAAACTGGACACAATTAGAAAGAATTCTGTCCAAAAAAATATCATGGCAGGATCATGGGCTTACTAAAATAAGACAGGATTTTCAGCAGCTCCTCAAGGACTTAAGCAAGTCCTTTACTGCATGGAAGTCCAGGGTTCCCACCCTCAGAAATACTCTGAGTTCAAGGGGAAGTGAAAGAAGGATCACTCTATACGGCCTCTGCTTTGTCCCCTCTTTAAAGACAACTTCTGTGAGCAGGAATTCCTTGAAGATCCCCTGCCACATTCAGAAGTTTGGGATAGGTGTTGCACTGCCCTGAGAGTTGCCAGGCAAGCTTTCTCTTCTAATATTTTCTTCTACTACTATCTCGCGTAATTCTTAACATTATCATTTCAAAGGGGATTTCAGATCGCCCATTCTTACAATTTTAAAATTATGAAATCTGCATAAGAAGCACACTTGTATCATGTGTTAAATAAATTTTTGAAAATGCCTGCCCCCATTCCTCATTCCCTGTGCAGGTTTCTTAAGAACACTTGCTGTGTTCTAGTACACGCTCTCAGTTAAATAGTGAAAAGCTCTACGGGATATTTTGCTTGTTAGAGAGGCATTTTGATGTTAAAGAAAAATTTTTCCATTTGTTTTAAAACATGTTATTGAATAAATAATATACAGAATTTCCTGAATTGTTCTCTGAGAGCAGCTGCTTGGAAAATGAAGAACTGAGACTTTAGATCCCTGAAACTGAGGGGTAAGTTCAGTGAAATTTGGATTAGACTCTAATGATAAAGCAATCTGAAATGGAAACATCGTTAAAAGATACTGGTAATAAAGCTGAGTTTTTTTGTATGAAAAAAGCTTGTGAGGTAATAAAAAATGAATTCTGGTTAAGAAGAACATCTGTCTTTTAAAAGAAAAATGTCTTATTCGATGTGTTATGCATCTGTACTGATGGAATCACTAAAATAAGTACCTGAGATAAAAGGACAAACTACAAAGAAGAACAGGTAAATAGAGGGCCAGAGGGCTTTCATGCTAATAAAATGATGGACATACATTAAAATGATGAATTAATAATATACAAAAAATCTAGAATAATGTCTGATATATTCTGTCTGAGACAGAGCGTGTCTAAGGGCTGTAATTAAGGGCTGTAATATTGCATGTGTGCTAGCAAGCAGAGATAAGGTAGCTAATCTAGCTTTTCCTGAGGTGCATTCTGTCTTTTTAGTGCTAAATTTCATCCGTAAGGGTCTCTTAATGTTGCTGTTTGTATGGAATTGTTTCTTGTTTCCTGGCACATAACCAGTTCCCGGAGAGATAGATGCATCTCCAAATAATGACTGCTTGACAGGAAGATGTTTTTTCTTACCTGGTTTTAATTTTAATGCACACCTTTATTTTGCAGACAGGTTTCACTGAGGCTCATGCTGTCTTGTTTTTAACGAATTAAAAAAAAAATGGGAGGGAAAAAAGGGGAAAATGCTGTCAGAGAGACAAGACTGGAACAACAGCTCATTTGAATAACCACCCTACAGATCTATCAAGCTGAGCTGAGACATGCCTCAGCAACCTCTAGCAGACTCAAAATCAAGCCCTGGGATAAAGAGCAGGATAAAGGAGTGCCTGCAGTCTGCTCATGCCTTGGATCTATTTGCTGAAATGAGACTGCTCGGAGAGAACTGAAGTGAACAGAACACAGCGTTACAGAGGAATTTAATTGCGCCTTTGCTGTTTTACACAGAAACATATGCCTCGAAGCCTAGAGGAAAATATCGAAGGAGAAATTTTGCAACAATAACATAAACCTTATTTTGCATGACGCAAAATCAATATTCATTCTCAGGGCGCCTTCGCAGGCTCTAGAAGCCGTGTGCTGTTTGATTTCCCTGAGTTTGGGGTATTTACCTTGGTTCTTCTCCCTCCAGATATGATTGTTGCTTAAAAGGGAAGCTACATTTTTCAGGGTGCTCCTCTTTGTGCAGTGCAGCATATGAGTTTTGCTCCTAATCATTACCTGTATAGAACTCTGGGGTGAGAAATGTCCTCCCAACAGAAAACAGAATGTCAGAAAATCAAAGGAAGCCTGATGCTATGTGTATATAGCTTAGGGAGCTTTTAGACCACAGCAGGAAATTTGTGCTAATCATGACTTTTATTCTGACAGATATGAGAAGTGAAAATGGCGTGAATAGTACCAGAATTGATCTGCCAATGCCATGGTGTCCCACTGGCATGGATTTTAGACACTGGGGCTCAAAAAACACCAATCTGTGTCTGTTCTTGGTGCAAAACCACTTCCCACCAGATAACTCCCTTCCACATGGCTCTTGTTAATGAGCTCCTCCCAAGAAACGGACAACTCAGTTGCACTTAGCCAGGGAAAGTCACTATCAATGAATCTGAACTGGTCTGACTTTCTTTGTGCTTGGGCTATAGACATTTTCCCAAACGGATTAGTACTGATTAGCAACAAATTGTCAAGCATAGGATGAGTTCCTTGGCTTTTAGCCACTGAAAACACCCAGAGAGTGTATTTCCAGAGGAAGGGAAAAGTGAGTATCAGTGAATGAATAAAATGCTCGGGCATAATTTGTTTTTCAAACAATTGCTTGCTCAGAATAGTCATAATTGTCAGTTAAACATAACACCTCCCAGTGTTACAGAAAGCACCCTGCTTTGTAGAAATAGGGGCTTTTAAAGCATTATTTCCTCTCTGTTGTGCTGCGCATTTTTTATATGTATCTGAGCACTTCTGCCATCGTTTGTAAGGAATGTGCTGTATAGACAGGGCTGCTACTTTAAGACATGGAAACTGATGATACCGAAACCATGAGATGAGGAAAAAAGCCAGGTCCCATCTTGACTGCACTTGTAGGCACTGAGCTGCTGTCAGAGAAGCTAAACAGTGTGTTAAGCACTTAACAGCAGTTTAGCTGACAAGAAAACTGTCGGAATAGTTTCCATAAAGAGAAATGTTACTGGAAGGGGGAGTTGGTGTAGGCCCTGGTGGAAAGGAGGGGAGGTAGTCCACGTAATTATGAAGAAGAGGAGAGAGATTAGTAAAAAGGTTTATTCTGTTAATCTGAGGCCTCTGCTTTAAAAATCAGAGAACTTTGCTTTTCTTTTATTTATGATAGAATAATGTTATAAGTTTTCATTTATGATAGAATAATGATACAAGGCTTGCTGTAATGTTAGGAACAAGTAGGTTGCAGATTTAGATTTCTGTTCAACCCTTCTGCCAGCTTGTCTTATTTATTTTAGGTACTCTGACAGTAGGTGCAATATCTCCA
Source organism: Crypturellus tataupa (assembly GCA_034781795.1). NCBI lineage: Eukaryota > Metazoa > Chordata > Aves > Tinamiformes > Tinamidae > Crypturellus > Crypturellus tataupa. The sequence continues at coordinate 139,953 of JAWLRI010000991.1, read as the reverse complement.
TAGTTAACAGGAATGTTATCACTTTAATTATCTCTAACTGCAAAGCGTGCTGTGATAGTAGTCATTGAGAGATTTACATAAGGTAGACTGTTTGTCTTTCCCACTAAAATGCTTTTTTTTTTCACATAAAAGCTAATGTTTGTTCCTAGTAGTCACCATCTTGGCTATACATGCAAATAATTTTACCAACATCTGAACTGACTAACATCTGAAAAAAAAAAGCATAAAAATATAGATAATGCCCTACATTTGCTTACTAAAAGGAGATTTTGACAGTTTCTTTTTTAAAAAAGAATAAAACCTAAACATTTTTAAAGATTTTGCTATGAAATCAATCAAAAAAATGAAGAAGAAAACAAATATATTTTCTTTTGTGAAGTAGGCTGCATATTCATATCCTATTTCTATATCTCTGTCTCTGTAAAGAGAGTGCTTGCATGCTGCTGGGAAAAAGGAAGGGAAGTTATATAATATCTGACTTTTTGTTAAAGTTTTTTTGCTTTTTCTGCTGTCTGCTAAAAGCAGCCATTATTTAATTAGAGAAATCACAATGAACAACTGAAATTTCAATGAAACAGGATTCGAAATTATTTTTCCGATATATCCAGGCTATATTCCTTTGTGGCCACCATTTTTTTAAAACAATTTGTTATCTTTGCTTTTAAAAATTTATTATCTTTTTTTTTTCCATTCCTTATTTACTTTCCTTCCTTTTCATATCCTTATTATCTTGCACAAATACCTTCTTCTGTTTCTTCTCTTCATCTATTTGTTTTCCTTATTTTTTTCTTTCTTTTTTTTTTTCTTTTCATTTGAAGTTGCTCAGAAATGTGTGTCAGTAGGATTAACCCACATCTTAAAAATCCATCCTCCCCCACATCTAGTTCTTAAAAGCAATGGGCTAATGAGGAAAAGACGCATGACTCCAGCCTTTTATTTATTCCTAGGCTTGCTGAGAATCCTAGGTTCTGTGCTATGGGTACAGGGTACGCTGGAGGACTCAGAGGCAGTTTGAGCACTGTCGTCTCCAACTCAACACCCACCTCCCTGGAATAGGAAGTGTTTGCATAGTGGTTTCTTTAGGTGGTTGTAAAGAGCATTCTCATTGTGGCAGTGCACCAGCAGCCAGACATCACGGAGGTATTCAGACATCAATGGTTTAAGTGAATCCATTTCAAGCAATTTATCCTCCCTCTGTTCCTCTGTTTCTAACACTGTTAAATACACAGCCCTGCGCAGAGCTCTTCACATAGGAGGATGTCTGCTCTTCGAGCAGTGTGTTCAGCTAAAGATTTTTTTTTTTTACCCTTCAGCCTTGTGTGGCTCTTTAACGATCTGCTATATGCTACCTCTTTCTCTAATCTGCTGAGAGAGTCGGTAGGCACAAACTGTACGGAGGAAATTATACTGTACCACACTCTGAAACTACGAGTTTGATTCCAGCGTGTCTGGTGGGACTGCTGCTAAAAGTCAGCATCTAAAGAAGCTCATTTGAATTCCAGGTATACACGTGAGTTAATACGAATGTGCTCAGAGACTGAAGGCTGATGTATCAAAGACACTGCTCCATACCACCTCAGGAGTGCTCCTAATAGTGCTACCATTTTTTCTTTTCACTTCTGTCAAATTTATCAATGTCTGATGTCATTCTTTCTAAACGAGAGAACCTATTAATATGTATAGAGTAAAAAAAGGAATGTTCATCCCTATGCATTAACATTTACTTACGGCAATTATATCTGAGCTTATTAAATTTGTACTCCCCCATCTTTCCTTCTATTCCACCCCCTACAGAAAGTGGCATTAGGTCTATGAATTTTTATGAAGCTGCACGTATATGTGAGTGTGCATAGAGCCATATGTGTGTGTGTGTATAATATATTTATATATACATAAAATCCTAATGACTGTATAATTTTACCCACTTTCCGTATCACTGCTAGAGAGTTTCCTAATAACTAACGGCTTCTTACCTGGAGCTAGACGGAACTATCAGGCAAACATGTAACTGCATTGCCCCGGGAAGTATTCAGGGGAGGAATGAGACCTGAGAGGCACAGTGTGTTTCTCCTCTCTCTCCTTGTTTGTGCAAGGCAGAGATAACTTAAACTCCTCCTTCTTCATGATGTGCCATTTTGCGGTGCACTTTAATTTTCTCGTGCCCTGGGTTAGTGCATGAGTGATGGAGCCAAACTCCTCTCACCATCTGTCACCTCTCCCTGTGCCCCTGCGGCTCCTCTCTGCTGGTGCTGGACCACATTGTCCCACCAGTGCAGGAGAAGCCTGTGCCGGGTGCGCCCGATAAGGGTTGGACTGATAAATATTCTCCATGCACAGGGATGGCCATAAGGTTAAATGCTGCGTGTCTCCTTTCATGAAATGTTTGCCTGTCTGTGTTTGCCTAAATTCTCCGTGAGAATGTTGGCTCTAGGGGGCTGTTTGCCCTATGGGCTTGGATGCACACTGTGTTTGTGCAGAGCAGAGGGTGCATGAATAGTTGTGTACAATGCTGCCCATGTCTGTGATATGTGTGTCAGTCTTTCCTTGTTTCTGGCAGGAGGACGTTATGCCCTCAAACTAAGACTCACACTGACTTTTTTTTGGGGGGGGGGGGGTGGAGGGGCGGTAAAAAAAGACCTATGGCTGGTTTAACAGCTAAGCATGTGCAAGGGCAGGTACCTGCTTGGGTGTCCTGGCTGGAGCAAAGATCTGCTCAAGGCCTAGGGTGAGATTTTTTCTGGAGGGAGTCCTCAAGGTGCCCTGACTGCAGTTCATGGCCTCGGTCCAAAGTACCTCATTCTACCCACCTTTGTGGTAGTCCAGGGCTGGCTTCTTTCTTAGAAGTTGAAACGCATGAACTGCTGCTGGAAAGAAGAGAGAGGAGAGATTAGATTTCCATGATGGTTTATTCTCTTCCTCCTGTGCAATATTTATAGTGCTGTCAATGAAGAAACAATCAAATAATCCTAAGTGCAACTGCCACTCGCTTCCAGGTTCCTATTGGGACCAGGAATTTGCAATGAAATGAATCTTTGCACAACTTTAAACTGCAGGCTTTGGGTTCAGGGAGGAGACTGGCTTTCAGTCTGTGGCTGGATAGGACAGAGCAGGAAAGACCTGAGAAGTTAGACCTCTATTTCAGGGATAAATTCAGCATTATTGGCTCAAGCAGATCAAAAAAACAGCTGTTATTGTAGTAATCACTGAAGTACTTAGAGGCTGCAGTCAGGATTGGGAGGATGGTGCTTTGATGTTTTCCTAAAATAAATACAAACTTTTTGCTCTTTTAAGCTACGTCAAACAAAAGAATAGCTAAGTACTCTGTGAACCAAGGGCCCCAGCATTACGTTGGTTACTTTGTTTTTCATTTGCGCTATGACTCAAATCACAATTTAAAAATTGTCTTCATTTGTTCTCTTAGTGATCCACTGCAAAGTAAAGAGCAAAGGAGAGAAGGGAGGTAGGACCTATGGCAGCAGATAGGCTTTTAAGAGAAGATTTAGGTACCTGTTACCTTGTCTTCAGCCCCCTTTGAGGTTGCTTCCTCGTCTCTTGCTGCTCACAGGACAATGCAGCAGCCTTGCCTGGCAGTAGGCTGGCTGGAGCTGACTGCGGCATCTGTAGATCTCAAACCATCAGCCTCAGGACAGCCTTCAATGAGGTCTTGCTGCTCCTGACCCTTAGGCTGCCTCACCATGTCCTGCCAGCTTCCAAGGGTTCTCCCAGGGAATTGCTTGAAACCAGTTGTGGCCTGTTGTGAATAACTGCCGCATTTATCACTGTCAAAATAAGTTTGTTTTCTGTAAAGAAGCACTGTCTGTGTGTTTCTGATTACGTGGTTAACAACAACACAATTAACTTCTGCTGTGCTACATATTCATACAGTCAAACAGCAGCTGAACACCTCTGTGGCTTGAGTGATTTGTAAGTTCTGAGCTCCGATTACCTGTCCCAATAGGGAGGAATCTATAACCCAACCCTTTCCCTATGAGCATAAAAAGGAGCAATTAATCAATAAAGGAACCAGTTATTATTCTCCACACATAAGTGATGAACGTCAGAATATTATGCTCTCCCATGGCAAACATCCCATCATTTTGTGGTTTAGCTAAAAAGGAAATTGGCAGGACAACCATGGAGTACACCATGGGATTGCTCTACAGATCTGGGGCGGTTATAATAACTGCTATGGAGAAATATCTTCTCTGCTGGAAGAGTCTTTTAAATAAATGGAAAAGTTTCTAGGGAGTAAATTTTGCTTTCTGTGCTTAAGGAAACTTTCTTGCCTTATTTCAAAGACTTAAGTGGCATAGGGAAATCCCCTAGCAGCCATAGGCCCTGGGAATTCAATTTCTCCATCTGTTCCCTATTCCCTCAGCAACATAGCAGGAATGCTACTATCATGTATTTCTCTAAGCAGCCCCCTGCAGAAAGAGAGAGACTTGATTAGTGTGCGTGCATGTCCACATTTGGAAACCTTGCCAGTGAGAGAAACGCGGGCATAATCGTCATTAACATTCCTAGGCTCTCTGCAATGCAAACACAAAAAGGCAACATTTCCATTGTGGAAGGCAAGGCATGCGGGAAACACTGTTCAAAATATTCTTACCACATACAGAATCAGTTCATTTGCTATACACTTCTTAAAACAGCTACTCTCTTAATAAAGGGATGAGCTGGGTTCAGGAAGTTTGTGACTCTGGTGTATCCTCAGTGTTCTTCAGAGGATCCAGAATAGTTTATCATTGGGTGCAGTCTTTGTAGCAATACTTTCTTTTCTTGAATCATTTTAATGCCGGACATAGAACAATAATGTGTATCTTCAAATTTCTTAATCTTAAAGCAATTGTGAATTGCTATTGATTTTTTTCACCAAAGTTTTCTTGATTTGTTTTCTCCAATACTTTTTCATTGGGAGTGTTCTTTGTTTTCCAGAAAATGCAAATATAAAATAAATTTTTGTGGTCTCTCAGCTTTCTGGCAAGTAAATAGAGCTGAACCTGGTGTTTTCTGGATGAAGCTGAAATTAACTTAATATAGGCTTACATCCTTGTTTGTTTTGTAGAGGTGTAAGCGCTAATGTTTCATTTCATTTCATAAACTGTCACTCCTGCTAGAGCAGAGGTCTTACTGTTTAACTAAGTTTCAGCAGAATTATCCTTTTCTATGCCGAATGTCAGTAATTTTTGTTTAACTGAAAGCATTTGGAATAGTGGCGGGTTAATTTTAAGACTTAGTACTCATGTAGAAAAAGCTTTGCAGGTTATGGTTGCATCCTACATTTCTTATTCACAAGGCTACCCTGCCTTATTCACCTTTGAAATGCAGATAATACAGTCCACGTGCATAGACGACGTTTTCTGGATTGAGTGAATTGGCAAGTTAAGCTACCTGACTCTGGAATTCAGTACCTTTAAGTGTAGCTCTGAGTCTTTCATTCCAGTGCAGAATGGAGAAATTTATAACAGATGTCAATAGATTTGAGATATTGCTGGACTGTAACTTTTTATCAGTGATGCATTAATAACAAAGAGTTCTTAGCAGAGCACCATAGTAGAAGTTTAGAATCACTTTCTGGATGCAGACTCGCTAATAAAATTGGGAGTCTGAAGTTGTTTTGCTCTAATACTTCCAAAGGACCCATTCTTCAGTTTTTTCTTTTTAACTAGAAACTTTATAATTTGTTCTGGTTTTGATCTAGAGCAAAATTTTCAAAATTGTAAATAACTTTCATTTGCAACTATCTGTAAAACAATTTGAAAGACTCACTTATGATAGTGTCTTACAGAGGTTTTGATTTAAAAGCTCAATTCAAGCATCACAGTGAAACAGAGATATTTTTTTTCAGCCAAATCCTCTGTCAAAAAAAATATCCAAAATGTCAGTTGCTTTAATTATACATCATATTTGCCTGTGAGCTGTTTAGCAAAAGCATTGTGAACTTACAGAGATTTTTTATGAGGGTTATTCAAGTCAGTGAATATGGAAATTTCTCTTTTCCATTTATTACTTCTTTTTTAGTGACAATTTAGCAACCCTTAATTCAGACTGAAAACCAGCATACACATCATCATCACCATCATTAACACCAGAATCATGGTTTCTTTGATCTCTAAAGGTGCCAAACACTGTATATATACAGCACCCTTGTAAGCTTAACAGAAGCAGCATCCTAACTCCAGCACTTTAAGAAAGTAAATGTTAAGGGAGGGACACTATGAAGGTTAAATGGCTTTGGTGTCATCAACCAATCTCTTTTTTTCTGATCACAGCCATCATTAGAAGATTGATCATGGCTTGCAACTCTGAGGAGGTCTGAATCAGCTGTGTAGTTTTGCAATATGTAAAGACCTAAACTGGATCTCACACAGGTCTTTGGAGTCCGTTGTGTGGACCTCCACATCATTCACAAAATGGTCTTCTTCCCTCGTGATAATAACCTGTTTATTGATTGTGCCTGGTTTCTGATCCTCAAAATTTGCTATGACTTTGCAAAAGAAGAAAATGATAATACAAAAATAACTTGGAGGGATTGCTCTAGTAATAACCTGTAATATATTTTTATGGTTCTTCTCATTTAGCGAATAACATTTCAGGTAAAATCTTCTTACAGACACACACAGTTCTGCTATTAACAGCATTATTGTCTCAGAGAATCTTCTCATAAAACAAATTGTTTTATGAGGATAGCTTCATGAGGAGAAATTCCTTGCTTGTTTTCAGTGGGTTAAATTATACCATTTTCTGGATCTGATGACTAAAATGTGGAAATGATATTTCCTTTTATTTGGCTATAGTTCTACCCAACTACACCATGTAAATAGGCATTTTTCCATATAATGTATCAGGAAATAATCTACATGATCACCAACTTCCTGCAGAAATTATAACACGATTCATTTTCTTTTTACAGATTTTAACTAACTACATAAAAATACAAGAAAGCTAATTCTTTGATGTAAAGTCACTGTGACCAGAGACAAGCTTGAGTTATTTTTCTCTTTAGCTAAGACAGATTGATTCACAGGACCAAAAAAACCAAGGTTCAAGATCTAAGGTTCAGGATGCTGAATATGGCACTTTTTCAAGATAGAACAGCCACACAGAAGAGGATATTTTTAAAAAGAAAAAGTACCATCCAGATTCTACTGTCACTTTTCAATAAAATGCATTTAAGTATACTATTTAAAGCTATGTTAAATATGCATAAATGTGTGTAGTCTGTGACACTAATTTTAAATTATATTAAAAGATACCCAGCCTGTGGTAACCATTTAACTTGCTCTTCAAGGCATTTGTGACTGCTTCACATTTCCTTGCCCTTTCACTGTGCGATGAAAGCAGAACTGTGGTCATAGCTCAAAGAGCTACCCCTTCCCTTCACTTTAGTTTTGAAGGAAGATGCTCTGATTATTTTTATCACTATTTTACAGCAACACTGAGCTGAAAACATTTGTAGTTATTTGCATGCTTAAGGAAGATCTACCTCTTACCTCATGGCAAGACAGTAAATTCTTCCATGTGGCAATGGCATCAATTATCCCTACCAGCTTCTCACACAACTGAGGGGTGTTTATTCAGACAGATTCTTTCCATTTTAGAGAAATCCCAAGCGATGGCCAGGCAAACCAGGAACACTTGCTCAAGAACAACATGTGCATGTGAATGTGAGTGCAGCAATGTGGTGCTGAGGAAGGAATACAAGGGCACCCCTTTCCCTTTCAGCCTCTGCATTAGGGTAACATGAGTTTCAGAGCAGAAAAGTTGGGCTTCTCTGGCTTTGCCATCTGTACTGCACACAGCCAAGAGAACGGAGGCCTTCGCCAAACCTGATTTAAGACTT